>JAPDSC010089052.1:0-15015 GCA_026290005.1 Latrodectus geometricus | reverse complement strand
TTTAAGATATGTAATAATAATAAAAATTTGATGATTATTTCAAGAAAAGTTTTTAATATTACTTATATTATAAATTTTTAAAATACGTGATAAAAATTACTCAAAGTAAAATACATTTTTCATTTTTAGAATAATTTCTCCTTCATTTAAAGAATGAAGAAATAGAAAAACTACATAATGTTCCAGGTTGAGAATTTCTATTCAATCTATAAGGAAAGAAATTGTTCGCGCACCATTTAAGTGAATCGCATTAATTTTATTTAACTTTGTGGAAAAGTTCTTTTAGTTATCATTTAAAGAAGTCACCCTTAAAGTAAAAAATAATAAAAGAATGTAAAACAAAAAATTCCATTCTATTGATATTAACTCTTTTTGATAAATATTTCCCGTTCATAGTTTTTTCATAAATTGTTGTTAAAATATGCAATAAATTGTTAAATTTTAGAATATATAAACATTCCCATTACTTAAACCGATTTTATCCAATATACAATTTATGGTATTTTTATTTGCATAAAGCAGAATGAATTCTTAAACTTAACTTACTAGTAAAATATATTCAAAATTTTTAAAATTTAATTAATATTTTTGGCACGTTTAAATGGCTAGTAATAAAAATAAAAGAAATATTTCTACTAATAGTATCAATGACTTTAGTTTTAACATTTATGATACTTTTCTTCGGTCTCATAAAATAATTCAATTCAATTTAATTACATAATAAGTACGACGATAATTATCCTTTGCACCTTAAATTTCAGTTCTTATTTTATTACAGAGTTAGCATCAAATTTGGTATGATGAAACTCAAACTTTCTTTATATTATTTTAGTTTTATTTTTTATAGCAATAGGATTTTAGCTTTAGACATGAATCGCACATCTTTAAACTAGTTTCAAGTAGATATATCATTAAGATGAATATAAATCTAGAAACAATATAAACGTACACCCTTATGAAGTTTTGTGGTATAAAAAAATAACTTTGGAAAATAGTTCTAAGAGTCATGTTTCAATATGGAAAACAAACTTATTTTTAGTGAATGAAAAACTTATTGGATGATATTATAAGTATTTAAGAATGCTTTTGGTTTAAATATTTACATTCTTGAATACGCATAATACCATTCAATAATTAAAGGCTTCGATTTTAAGAATTCACAGAATTTTAAGAATTCACACAAATTTCACAGAATTTTCATAATATTTTCATAGGCATTGTATCAACCCTTCTTGTTTTAATTTCTCCCGTTTTTGTAATTTCACTTAATTTTTACATATTCCCTTATCTATTTGTTTCCTTAATTGTCCTTGATATAATTTTTTCATCATCACAATTCTTAGTTTTTTTGTATTATTGTACTATAGAATAAAATATTTCCGCAACATGTCATTATACTTTAAATAATTTTATGTATGTTATTTTGTATATATATATATATATATATATATATATATACAGGGTGATTCAGCTCGTCGGTGACAATTTTTGAGGATCGGTAGAGCACACCTAGACGAACATTTTTGAATAGGGAATGTAGGGTCCCTGACGCGTTGGTAAGGCGCTAGGCGCTTTTGAAAATTTGGATACCGAAATTTGAAACGTCACATAAACTAGGGAAATGGTTAGATTTTCTTTGCTTTTTGCGGCGAAATGATTCTGTTTATTTAGAATTTCTTCAGTACCAATTTGATAAGCGTATCTCTTAAAACATTGGTAGGAGGCGCTGTAGAGTTTGGAGAGCTAGACAACAAATTTAAGCTCATTATTTTGATAATTTAACACATGCTCGCCAAAGTTTACACTCTAACTTAAATTTTGAACCCAAAAGTAGAACCCTGCAAAAAGCGTAAGAGCCGGAATAAATTGTCAAAGTACAGGGGGGTTGAAACTAGAAGGCTACTAAGAGATAAACAAACAGATTTCTTGACTTATGGTATGCATTTTCATGATTCTGTTTGCTGGGGCTCTCTGAAACTCAGTTGAACGGTACAAAAAGAAGTACCGATAGGGGGCGGTTTGGGCAAAAAACATAATTCGTTGACATTTCGGACGCTAACTGGAAACGGGGCGCTACGATCAGTTGGGAACAAAACAAGAGAGTAATTTACTTATCATAAGAAATTATTAAAACTACAGTTTTTTTTTTTTTTTTTTTTTTTTTTTTTTTTTAACAAACCCAGCTGGTTTTAATCATGCAAAATGCGCGCAATAAAATTTACATAAGGTGCTTTTTGCTGATTGCAAAAGATATCGTACCATATCGATATGCAAAAGTACGTAATGCGTAGACGACTACGTGAAATGACGTAGTTGCATGCGCAGACACGTCTTTTGGACTTGCTGTACCTACTTAAGCTTCGGGTTGCTTGTCTGCAAATCGGTAGTAGGATGGAACGGTACACAAACTCTGAATTGGCTGACATGCATTTGGAGTATGGTGCTGCTGGATGTAATGGACGA
Organism: Latrodectus geometricus; assembly: GCA_026290005.1. Lineage (NCBI taxonomy): Eukaryota > Metazoa > Arthropoda > Arachnida > Araneae > Theridiidae > Latrodectus > Latrodectus geometricus. The sequence goes on along the minus strand of JAPDSC010089052.1, from coordinate 12,552 downwards.
GCCGCTCAGCGGTTGTACGCTGAACGTTACCCCAACAGGCAATTCCCCTGCCATGCTTATTTCGCTCGAGTACAGCAAAGTTTGTCCGAGACGGGATCTTTCGACGGAGGCAGGCCTGAACTGGAGCGATCAGTACGCACCCCCGACAACGAAGAGGCTGTGCTTAACCTGAGTGAGGACAACCCAGGTCTTATCACGAGAGATATCGCCAGACATGTTGGCATTTCGCAAGCAACTTCGTATCGCATCTTGCGTTCCCGGAATCTGCACACCTACCACATCCAGCGGGTGCAGTTGCTCGGAGAGCTGGATTTTGGCCCTCGAGTGGAATTCTCAAGATGGTACTTGGCGATGAGAGCCAGGGATCCCCGTTTTGTAAACAGCATTTTGTTAACGGACAAGTCCACCTTCAGCCGGGAGGGAATGTGGAACTCCCACAACAGTCATGTGTGGTGTGATGAAAATCTACATGAAACCAGAAGCCGAGCAGCCCAGGAGCGTTTCTCAGAAAATGTATGGGCCGGCATTCTGGGGGATTGCCTCATTGGCCCTTATTTGTTACCTGAACGGCTGACAGGTGGAAATTACCTGATTTTCCTGGATCAAGTGATGCCGCAGCTTCTGGAGGAGGCGCACGTACCCGAAGGTTCGCGTCGCCAGATGTGGTTCCAGCACGATGGAGCTCCGGTTCATTACAGGAACGACGTGCGTCTCCATCTAAACGCAAGGTATGACCAGTGGTGGATCGGGTGTGGGGGTCCAGTTAACTGGCCTGCCCGATCACCAGACCTCACCTGCTTGGATTTCTTCCTTTGGGGTTACCTGAAGGCCCAGGTCTACCATACACCTGTCAGCAATTCTGAAGAACTTGTGGCGCGCATTGTGGCAGCTACAGGGGAGATGAGAGATACTCCAGGCATTGTTGGAAACACACACTCCTCAATGCGACGGAGGTGCGAAGCCTGCCTCATGGCCTAAGGTCAAAATTTCGAGCATCTTCTTTAGCGTTATTTTTTGTAAATAAATTTCCAGTACCATTAATGTTTTTGGTCTAAATTTATTCAGAAGTGTTGAGCAGAGGTAGAAAATGTGTTTTCATTATTACTAACTGATCGTAGCGCCCCATTCTCAGTTAGCGTCCGAAATGTCAACGAATTAAGTTTTTTTGCTCAAAGCGCCCCCTATCGGTTTTTCTTTTTGTACCGTTCAACTGAGTTTCAGATAGCCCCAGCAAACAGAATCATGAAAATGCATGCCATAAGTCAAGAAATCTGTTTGTTTATGTCTTTGTAGCCTTCGAGTTTCAACCACCCTGTACTTCGATAATTTATTCCGGTTCTTACGCTTTTTGCAGGGTTCTACTTTTGGGTTCAAAATTTAAGTTAGAGTATAAACTTTGGCGAGCATGTGTTAAATTATCAAAATAACGAGCTTAAAGTTGCTGTCTAGCTCTCCAAACTCTACAGCGCCCCCTATCAATGTTTTAAGGGATACGCTTATCAAATTGGTACTGAAGAAATTCTAAATAAACAGAATCATTTCGCCGCAAAAAGAAAGAAAATCTAACCATTTCCCTAGTTTTTATGACGTTTCGAATTTCGGCACCCAAATTTTCAAAAGCGCCTACCACCTTACCATCGCGTCAGGGACCCTACATTCCCTATTCAAAAATTTTCAACTAGGTGTGATCTATCGATCCTCAAAGTTTGTCACCGACGAGCTGAATCACCCTGTATATATATATATATATATATATATATGTGTGTGTGTGTGTGTGTGTGTGTGTGTGTGTGTGTGTAAGATTTTAATTAAATATGTGAGAAAATAGTTTTATATAAGTACAATAAAAATATTTTATTAAAATCTGACATATATTTAAATATATAATAATTTTTTTCTTGCCAGTAACTACAAAAATAAAATTAAAAAATGTAAGGAATTTAACACTTAAATTGTATTTATAAAAAAATTGTTAAATAAAATAGCAATCTATTAACCTGAATAATTTTAATCATTTTTAGTTAATTAAAACAATTTTCATAAAGTATAAATAAATTTATTTTTATCTTAGATTACTTTACTCGAAAAGTTAATCATTGTTAAGGCAATTTATTAGACTCCCCCAAAATTGCTTTCCATAAAGAATTTTATAGATTGTTGGCTGTATTCGATTGTTACAAAGAAAGAAATTCAAAATAATTGTAAGCTTTCATTGCAAAAGATGTGCATCTTCTGTTTTTCAACATATTCAAGGACTAAAATTCAGAATTTTCATTTCAAAAAGCGGTGTACTACCTGTATTCCAGGAGAAGTTCTGATACTAACTGTAGAAGATTTAGACTTTATATTTAAATTTGATTAAGAATTATGAGGACATAAATATGAGAGGCCATTTAAGTTCTTTTGAAAATTTGAAACTTTTTTAATTTATCATATAAAGTGTGCATGATTCTACTATTAAAGTATACAATGTTCCACCTTAAAAAAACTCGTATTTGACAATAGGAAGTTATTATTAACCATTGATATTTTAATAAATTTTGGATAAAAAATAAACTTTTTTAAAATTACATAAATCTTTCCAAGATCTTGGAAATTCTAAAAAAATTTTTAAATTGTATGAAATTTGGAATTTATCCAATAAATTTAAATTACATTTTGTAAAGATAATAAGAAGCTATTTTTATAAATAATAAGCTATGTGTATAAATAACAAAGCTTCAGTTTTTTTTTAAATTTCAAATATTAAAATTAGGAATATAAAATTTAATAAAATGTATCCCACAATTACTAATTTAATGTATTTAATACGTTATAAATTATTTATTTGTAACAGAAATATTTTTGATCAATTAGCACGAAAGATGTCATTACTTTACTTCCAAAGTCGAGAAATTAAATCTTAAGAGTTCTATCATGAAAAAATTCATTAAGTTAAAAGAAAAATAATAAAAGTTTATTTCATTAGAGATTAGCATTCCACATCTTTCTTTTATTATTTGAAAATATTTTTAAGAAAATTATTTTAGCATCAGATGTCAAATAAAATCATTTGTAATGAAATAATTTATATTTCAATCCAAATAGATTTTTTTCACAGATATTAGATTGTTTAAAAAACTTTTAGATTTATTGGTATAACAAGTCTATGTCAAATTATTAGTAATTACTGTTATTAATCATCTTACATTAAATAATTAAAAGTGTTCTTTTCAAAAAAACCTTTTCAAAATTGATCTTCTATACATTTCGCATTAATTACAAGTATTATATTTTTAACAAATTGTTGGACATTATATAAAATGTCATAAAAGCATTTTTAGACATTTGTTTTTCATAGTTTCAATTAAAACAATAGTAACATGACACTAGGATTAAACCAATTCTCTTTTAGGAAATAAAGTTTGATAATAATTAATTAATATTCATATTAATTAAATTTTTATGATCACTTCAATTCTAAATTTAAACAATTGAAAGAATTCTGAAATTACAATGAAATTGATGACATTGCGCTGGAGTAAGCAACTAATTTACAATATTCAATTCAGAGAAATACAAATTTATATAGATTGAGAATTTTAACTTGAAGTTTATAGATATGGTTAATCACATTCTATTCGTACGTAATCATCAACTAGTTATCAAATATTTGGCTTATGATATGCAAAGAATGATGTAAGAGATTCTACAATAAAATCCGAAATTTACTAAATTGCTAAATATAGCTTCAAAATTTCTTGAAAATTGAATCTTCATATAAATATTTGTCAATTCATTCATTTAACTGGTAATGCTGATAAAATTTTGCAAAAAAAAAAAAGTTATTCTTTATGACATTATTACATCTTTGCTTCACGTGTGAATTATTTATTCGCTTTTATGCAATTCTTTTGGCTTTTTATTTAGGTTTTTTAAATGTATATTTTTACTCAATAAAATTTCAATTTTTTATAAAACTCATATTCCAAACTACTTATGAGAATCAATTTAGTTTTATAATAATGACTCTTACTAGAATAAATACTTATAGTAAATAATTTCAAATAAGTATATTTAAAAAAAAAGTCAGAAATCCATTTCTACATATCTTCTAAATATTTAACTAAATAAGTATTTCACTGTATAAATACATTTCGAATTAAAGAAAATACTTTTCTCAAAAATAAACACATAAAGAGAAATCTTTTACTTAAACATTAAGAAAAATACTTAATTCCGTTTCATTGAGTAGCGTAATACTGCTTATTAATGTCTAAAGAAGTGCAATTGTAACAATGGATCATTCATTTTTTATTTTCACAGAATCAAGTATTTAGAATTTATAATTCATGTTATCATTTTTATTAAAGTTACTTTCTAAATCAAAGTTTCAATCAAAAATCAATCTCTGAAGTTTAATCAAATTAGATTAAACTTCAAAGGTTGATACTTATACAAATATATATTCTTTCTCAGTGAACCAGATAAAAATTAGATAAAGTAATCATTAGTCTTTTTCCTGAAATTTTAAATATAATTAAATGCATTTTATAATAATAATAATAATAATAGTATTTACAGGTAAAAATTATTTTCTTATTTGTATATTATAAATATAAAACGTATTTAAATAAAACTATGCTAAATATAAAAAATTATTCAACTTAATATTACAACAATGAAATATTATAAAATTACAGTGGAACAAGTAACTAAATATTATATCTCTCTGAATTCAATTCAACTTCTTCTTCATACATGATTTTTTTTTAATCTATAAGAAAACAATATGTTCAGATCCAATTAGTTTTCTTCCTCATAAATGACAGTCGAATAAAATAACCAATCAGTTAAATTATCCATAAAAATTAAATCAGGTCAATAAGATGCCGAAATGAATATTTGAAGCTTTCTAAAAAAGTAATACTCTTTATTTGGTTTTATGAATTTAGTTCCACGCTTTGTGTTAGAAAGACAAATTATCATCGTTTAACTTTTCACTTTTAGTATTAAGATAATTAAATGGGTTATAATTAATTTTATATGAATGGTTATATAATGACTGAAACAGATAACAGTATGAAGTAAGCATTTTATAGTAATATGACATACAATTAATTTATATCTTTTTAAAACTTATTATACCTTATCCATTAAATGAAGAGAACAATAGTTGCTTTGTTAGAGCTTGATACAAATTAGATCTCTTGAAAGAGAGTAACTTACCATTATTTATCTACCGTGATCAGACGTATTAACATCCATTTATGTTTTTGCTGGTAAATTCTGTTAATTTCTTATTTTATTCTTGAGACACACAAAAAAAAAATCTAAAAATATATATCTAGGCTAAAAATTAAGTTTAGAAAGATTTGGAAAACTTAAAAGTAACAGATGAAGTTCTTGTGCTTGTTAAGATTAGAAAAAAGCACAAGGTATAATTAGAAAAAGTAAAAGCTATTGTTAGTCCTCGAAGAAATTTCCATTTGCCTTCAAACCAATGTGTCTACAGCTTTGCTATCTTCTTGTGGTAAAATTCATGGATCTGTGACGCCGAAAGTCTGTGAATTCTTGACGAAAGACTGCTTCATTGTTATGTATCTCTTTACCTGATTTTCTTAAAACCAATAACTATATTGTGCGTACATCATACCATTATCTTCAAACTCTTGAAAAATATCCAGCAACTTATACTGAACCTGTTCCTAAGACTACTTTCAAGCTGTAAAACAAACATAGCCGAGTAAGTTCCAGGGACACTTTTATTTTACTACTGTACGATGGATAATAATGCTCGGCTGATCTTTTATAACTACTATTTCTACTCTCAATAGATAAGTTTTTAAGCCCCTTAATGCGCTAATTTAAATATCATTTCTCGCCTCATTCGATAATAAAACAAAAATGAGAAGAAAATTTTTAGATACCTTTAGCACAATCTTCAAAAAGTAACAAAATTAAATGTTTTTTTATTTAATACAATATTTAAAGGAGAATTGAACTAGCAGCATTTTGATATGCTTAGAATTTTTAAAAAACATTCTTATTGATGTGGTCAAACGTAACGACATTTTTAATTAATATATGATGTGATCATAGCCATAAAAGTAATATTAAAATATTTGACAAGTCTTGATTTTCCATCAATTGACGGAAGACTAGCCTTAAATCATATTTACTAGTACATTTTGAAATCCATTTCTTTTAATCATTAATCAAAAATTAAATTAGGATAAAATATAATGTTTAGTTGCTTTACTAAAACACATAAAATATTTCATTTACCCTGAAATATGTGTACAATAACATAAAATATATGTTAGTATTTTACATAAAATGTATACACATCTTTATAAATAGCTAATATAATTTTATAATAAAACAAAATTAATATTTCTCGAACATTTTTAATTGTTACGATTTAAAAATAATAGAAATACAAATATTCGTATTCATCCAATAGAAGACAATATTAATGAATTGCATAAAACAATAAATATTCAGGACTAATCATAGATAATTTATCGATGTTTAATATATCTAATATGTTAGTAATTATTTTAATTTTTAAATTTTATCGCTTAAATAATTAAAATTTATCATTAAGATGAAGTCAGCTTAATAGATAAATTCAACTAAATTATTTGTTCGGAAGAATTTAATAATTGATCATTCTTAAATGAGATCAACATGCTTTGCAAATTTACATTAAATGAAGGCAAAACTTTTAAAAATATTCTTAAAATGTAATTTTTTTGTTTGAGATTCAAATAAGAAATAATTAATTATTTTAGTGGGTAATGGAAAGTAAAAGTTACACGTCAAATGAAAATAAATCTTCCAATACGTTCAATTTAAAATGTAAAAAAGTACATAAGATAAAATAATTTTTATGGAATACTTCTTTGCTTCTTAAAGAATATATTTTTTTCACTTAAAGAAGATTTAAAATAGAAAATTATATGTTTAAATTAAAGAATTTTTTTTAATCTATGAGGCAAATTATTGCTCATTTCAGGGAATTGATTAAATAAATTTGACTTTAACAAAAGATTATTTGATTATTTTCCATTTTAAATAATGGAAACAACGACAATAGAATATTAAATTAGACTAATCTTAATATTTCGTAATGAATATTTTCAATTCCTAATTAAAATATTATGTTTTTTTTATATAAAGTTTATAATATGTTTTTTGTGGAAGTTTATTCTATCCAATTAAAAATTTAATATATTATTATTTGCATGAAGTATATTAATTTCTCAATTCAATTTAATTGCAAAATATTTGCACAGTTTACAAAAAAATCATTTTTTTTATCTCACATATATGTGCAAAATGAAACTGTGTATGTACTGAAAATCATCCATTTATCCATGAGCCATGATTAACATAGATCTTCATTTTTAATAATAACTTAATGTATGTGCTTTTATTTAGAGTTCTTAACTTAATACGAGTATAATTTAAATTTCCTTTTTTCTGCAAGAAACTTTGAAGAAACATGACATATTTCCAACTGTTTGATAAAAGGAAAAATTCCAATGATGTATTTGTTTTTTCCGCTACATATAACAGAAAAAAGTTTGTAATAATAAAATCCATGACAAGATATCGGAAAACAGGCGTTTTTGATCAAAAGAAATTCGTCTGGTTGAGAAATTTTAAGACGTGTATTTTTCCACTAGCTTTAAGCCTTTTGATCAAGATGTTTTTCAAGAGAAATGTTGATGTGAAAACTGTAGGTCTCAAATAATGTATCCAATTATTTGTTTAAATTTTAAAGTTTTATAATTTTTATTTGTTCTAAATGTATCACGTTTTACGGGAAACTCAGGGAAAAGACAACTTGTAACTGTTTCTTTCCTTAATATAAAAAAATCCTTTAGATTATATTTTTAATGTATAACGTTTTAATGATTATTTTTATCAGTCTCAAAATTTGCAAGTAAATGTAAAATCATTCAATAAGATGGTTGTTGTTTTTCTGATTTTATAATATATCCTAATAAAAACAAAATTCATTAAAAAAAAACTGATATTGCTCAATATTTACTCATTAATTTTTGACAATATGCTTCTACAATGTTCTATATATTTATTCATACTATTTATTATTATTTGTTTATTATTTCCAAAGAATTTTTATAATTGTTATTATAGAGGTGTAATTAATAAATATAATTAGAAAATATGTTTGTCAATTAATTTTTTCCAATGTAATATAATCTTACAGAATTTTTAAACGAGGATATTTACGATGATAAAATTTTAAAATCAATTAATGCATTAAGATAACAATATTTGTACTATATTATTTCGCAAATACATATTTCAGAGAGGTTAAAATTGTTTACTAAGAAAATTCACATAAATAGTTTTTCTAACATATGTGAGCTGTAAGTATAATTTAACTGATTTGTGCCATTAGAATTACTTCTACACATAGCTATGTCAATACGTTTTAATAAAAAACTGCAGTTCAGTACCAAAATAATAAATTTATTGAAAAGCGCGCTTAGCTCTCGCATGCCCGATTCTAAGGGTTAATGTACATCAATTCTTCACCTTCTACTGGTGATTTCACACATCTCACATTCGTCCAGAGTGACAATACTAATGTCTCAAATGCTAATTTAAAGTTTATACTTCTTACTAATTAATACAAATTTCTTTAACATTAACATTGAAAATCTAGCCAACATATAAAGTAGTTAATACCAGATTAAGTTAAATTGATATCAACTACATTTATGTTAGAGAAGTAATCATTATTTTTCATCCTCACAAACAGATAGTGATTATCGTTTAAAAAAACTTACATTTTTCATTTAATGTAGAAATCATATTAGAATTTTTAAAAAAATGTTTAACATATACATAAAAACAACTTATTCTAATTTTTTACCTTTAAAAAAATCTCTCCGAGTATGTACAAAATAATAAGAATAATACATCTTTTCTTTTTTTATATTGGTAATTTTCAATTTATACAATTCTTAATTCCAGCACTATTACCTAAGACATAAGATAACAATAAAATAAATAAACTTACAAGCATATTAAAGTATTTATAAAACAAATTTTAACCAACTTTCATATTATTTAATGAATATTTCAGAATACAATAAATAATCATTAAAAGAAATTTATTTTTAAAGTCATTAGTCTGTTCTAAAATTCATTGTCTTTGCAAGTTTATTTTCCCAAATAAAATTGGAATGATCTTATCATTAAGTATCCCCCATTCACCTTAAGACTTGTGTGTAGATCTATAAAGATTGCGTCTAAAGCTTATCAAAGATAAGTCATCATCACTATTGGCACTGTCGATATCACTGACTTCAGCTGAATCAAGATCACTTATCTAAGGTTTCAGTTACTAAAATGAGCTGTTGTTGCTTAGAAGAGGATTTTTTTTCCAGCTTAGTCAAACGGTAGATATCGTTCGGCAATGTCTTGATAACAATAAGGGGGCCTCGATATTTAAGTTGTGTCTTCTTTAGTTGGCTTGTAGATTGCGGAGCCCTATTCATCACGATAATCTCTCCTCGTTCAAATGTAATAGCTCTAAACCTATTTTTATTGTAATGCTGCTTCGTTTTTTGTTGAATTATTTTCAATTTGTCTTCGAGATTCTTCCTGCAATATAGATGGGCCTTTTCAAATCTGCGCTTCTTCATTAGCTAATTTCCTCAAAATTCCGTTATTGAATCCCGGAGAATAACCAAAAGCATTTTAAATGGTGTCTTGTTCATTGACTTGTTTACAAAATTATATTATTTCTCTCAACTTCATGTATTTCAGCATCTTAATCTTCATAATTTTAATATTCCATACTAGTTGTTATGATATAGAATATCAAAATTGTACTATTAACTCTTCAACCATTAAATTGATACATGATCGTTTTATACAAATGAGTGTATGATAAATTATATTTTCAGTATAATATTGTTGAAACTAATGAGAAATGAAATTAGTTCTTCGATCGTTAATTATTTTCTCGGTAACGTCAGTATTAACAGACATTTTAAGAGCCTTCAGCACTCATAGCGTAGACGTATTCTTCGATGGAATCAATTGAATAAATCTTGTGAAATTATCTATTATGACCAAAAGTTCATTATTATTTTTAGAACTCTTAACAAAAGGTTTTAAATTATCCCTATCTATAATTACAAAAGGTCTTTGGTTAGGCTATTTGGATTTAATATACCATGCTATTTTCCTGTCGGCGTTTTGTTCATTAAACATTCAAAACACTTCAAAATATGTCTTGGTACATAGCATTTTATATAAGAAAACCAATAAAATTATTTTATTTTATTTACAGATCTGTCAGCAGAAAAATGTTCCCTAAAATCATGAAATTTAATTAATGAACTTTTACTCATATTCTTTGAAATAACATAGAGAATTTCTGTTATCGTTTATGCATCTAAATAATCTATTTCTCTTAAGGACGTAATTTCTTATAAGCTATTTTCTTCTTTTGTTCTATCCTGGTTCTTTTTTTAAATTATTTCTATCAATTTTCATATTTTTGGATCACTTTGTTGTATCATCAATATTTGCTCATCTTCACTTAAAGTCAAACAAACTTCAAATATATCCTAAATGAGAAATGTCAATCTATTTTCTGATTCACTAACTGCAGCTTTATCCATTGCACCTACACGAGTCATTTTCTTTCCAGCTCTATGTTCTGTTTCAAATTTGAATTAGATCACTATATTTGAATTAGGTTAGATTTGAATTAGATTAGATTTGAATTTAATTGAATTTGAATTAGATCATTCTATTTTGCAATCTTAATTCAAAGAAAACAATATTGTTTGGTTTCTTTGAATTCAGGAACATCAATACTTGGCAATCTGTCACTATTTTTATTTTCATTTTTATTTTGGAAATTCATGTACTTGGAGATAACCATGAGATGTATCTAATGTCTTGAAAATATTATATTCACCAAGACATTCTAATAAATCATCAAATTTGGGCAAAGGGAATTTATCTTTAATTTTCTGATTTTTTCAATTTTCTGTAATCTACAACAAATCTATCCTCTCACCAACTTTTTTTTATTTTTAACTAACAATACTTTTAACTAACAAAAGGTGATCTTGTTTCGGAAACTATTTTGCTTTCTTTCTACTCTTTAACAATATTCTTAATAGAATTCCTCTCTGCTGCTTTGTTTTATTGGAATGTAAACAGACTAGCTTACTTCCTGGAACTTCATTAATTTCCATCTTAGTTAATTTAGTACACCCTAACTCACACTTCTATTCAATGCAAAACAATCTCTATAACCATTAATTAATTTCACAATTTGCAATTTTTTATCATGAGAAATAATTTTATCAAATTAAATATCATCTATTTTAATTGCGTATTTATGCTTATTTGCAGTGTATATTAAATCTTCCGTAGCATTGCAAAAATTATTAAATAAAAGATTATTTTCAGAATTTAATTCTAATCTTGCGATATAATGACTACCATACTCAGCCATTAATTTTTTTTAACTTAATGCCATTTTTTTAATTTGAATATTGGTTTTCTTTTCCCTCTAATAATACGAGGCGTTTTTCATATCTTCCATTTTTGCCTGAATGAAATTTAAGCTATTTTTTCTAATACAAGAGATGTTTATACTTTTAGCTTTATTTGTTCACGTTTTAATTCGACTTCCACTTCAGAAAACAGTATACTATTTGAATAGCAGATGTTCAATTTGGAGCCAATTCGTGCGAACTCTATTTCTGTTTTGTCTAGAAAGTATCTTCCTACAATTAGGTCAAACTCCATCATACACAATGAATACGTTAAGTGTTGTGCTGACGTTGTCGATTTTTAATTTCATTTGATTTTTCCCAAGTATGAAAACAGATGCTGCAGTAGAGCCAAATCCAAACAATTTTTTCTTACACGGAATTATATTCAGTTTTAATTTAATTGCACAACTGATTTTTGCACAACTGACAACGTATCTTTTAAGCTATTTATCAATTTCTCAGAATTATTTATTTTTGCTACTTCCATATAAGTTTATAGAGGGGGAAGGTTTTTCAACGTTCATCGTCAAGCTATTTTTATTTTTGTTTTTAGAACATTGCCTTTGGATATGTCTAGTCTCACCACATTCTCTACAAATAAATTTTTTTTTTCGTACAGTCTTTAGAAATATGTTCATAATCTCTCATTACAGTTAAAAAAAAACATTTAATGTTATTTTTATCCCTGCGAGAGTTAAAACTCGTGTTTCGTTTTTTTTTTCGATTAAAAATACTTATTTTTAACTTTTTAAATTCGCAGTTTTCTCTTACTTCACTATTGAAAGTTTCATTTTTAAAGTTATCATTAAGTTTGCTTACACAATAGATCAAAATAAGATATTTTCTCCATTAATTTCGCGTTTTGGTTTACAACACAAGTCTTTGTTCCGATTCTAACATTCTCATATGAATCTAATTTTTCAGCACATTTTGCCTGATTAGTGAAATGAGTCCATTCATTGATTCATTGGAAATTACAAATGGTTGGGGAAAAACTTTTCTTTAA
>JAPDSC010089050.1:0-11632 GCA_026290005.1 Latrodectus geometricus | reverse complement strand
TGAATGAAATATTAAATCAAATACATAAAATAAATTACATAATTTATGTATACAAAAAATCCATTACATTATTTATTCTCAGTAAAAGGGGAAAAAAACAATTTTTGAGAGCTTTATTTTAAAACTGAATAATTCATTTGCTTTTTAACACATATTAACAAATAACCAAAGTACTGAACTTTACAATTTCCCACGCATCAACATTTTTATTATGAGTAATAAATTAATTACACAAATATATATTTTTTTCATTAAAATCTTATGAAAACAATTCTCTCATAATCATTTTTTTACATTGATATGTTAGCATTACTTTTTCTATTTATTTTCCTAAATCCTGTAAAATCACTACAGCTATACATTTATCACTGAAGTGTTAAGCAATTGTCAATATATATAAATGCATTAATATTATTTCAATCCATGTATTAATTGACAATAAATGCATGGATTGAAATTATAGATACCCATAATAGATTGACAGGAAGCACAATGATAAGAATTACACAGACAATTTTAAAAAACGATAGATTAGATATTCATCATAATAAGTAGTAAAATAAGGTTCAATATATTAATATATAAACGTATATATACAGTCTAGTAACTTTAATTTGACCACGGCATTTTGAAGTTAATGTTAAATAGCCAATCGCGGATGGCAGCACAGTGCAGTTGAGTATATATAAAGGGTGAGGGGGCTTTGGAAAACACTGCAATCATAGGTGTAATGCAGAAAAGGAGTGATTTCTTGGACATCTAAAAGGTTATGATCATTGGTTTTTGGGCAAGGGTAGAAGTATTCACAAAATGGCCACGTTAGTGAACTGGTTGTGTGCCGCTGTGGAAAAAGTATACTGTGCATGGCAAAATGGGACTGTTCAAAATCAGTGATGTTGCAAATGTAGTTTCATTACTAACTCATGGATAACTTAAATGATGCACTTAAAAAGTTTAAGTCTTAAAGCTATTTTAATCATTTTTAATGGAAACTTAAAGTTTTAAAGGAATTTAAATTCTTTTCAGAATTAATAACATATTATATTTGGAAGGACTAATTAAACTAGCATTTAAGCAAATAAAATACAAAAAATTGACCACAAAATTTAAATTTCTTTTAGTTCACTATTATATTTCAAGCTTTATTTTTGTAGTAAAAATAATGGTACACAAATAAAATTACCATTTTCATCTAATATTTGATAATATGAAACATCTTCATGCCATGTATCGATTTCTCCTTTAACTTCCTATTAAAAAAATAATCATTTATGTGAACATTTACTTACAATTACAATATACAAAAAATTAATACCAAAAAATCATGGCGCATAACAAACATATGAAAAAGTCTGAAAATAAATACATATATATAATCAATTATATACACGAAAATTAAACACATACCAAAGTATACTCATATAATATTATTATTAATTTTTACATTGAAATGCTTTCAAATATAAAAATGTCATTATTGCAATCAGTAATTGGCAACAATAAAATATTCATACATATACTTGTATCACTCAATAATTATTTTGAACTAAATATAAATCAATAAAAAATGTAAACAAAATATTTATTTTATTAAAACATAAGTTTACAACAGTAACTTAGACTGGGAAAATGAAGTGCTAAATTTAAAAAAGAAGTACAATTTAATTATTTTCACTGTGGGAAACATAAGATATGAATTAATGAACAAGGTTCTAGCAGTCTCTTATTTTATTCATTAAGTAAAACTGAATATTATAACATTACATCAAACTGAAAACATTATGAATTCAGTGATAAGCAAGTACAATAGAGTGGTTTGTCAAGTTACAATTATTGTTTGCACGAGGTCTAATTTAACAGTCCCCACAGTTGATTCAAAACTAGATGATTCAAAACTACTTTGAACAACCAAGTCTAAGTTGTGAGTCAAATTCCTCAATATTGAATTGGAGGTAAGATGAATGCTAGTAATTGCTTAGTTTCTTTATAACCTTTATTGACATATTTGTCTGTGTTTTACAGATAAATTTCTTTACATATGATAAGAAGGCATATGAAAATAAATATGAAGTTCACAGTTTAGTAAATATCATTCTTTTAATTTAGTTGAATACATTTTAACACATAAACTGAAAGTACATTACATTTCCTGAATATTTTCTTACATTTAACATGTTGACATTAAGCTATAGTAATACTTAAAAAATAATGAGTGGCCACTAAATGGCAGTAGTGAATATGCCATATAAAGAATTGTATAAGTAATTGAGAGAGACAGAGTGTGTGTGTGAAAAGGAGCTTGCTAAAAGATGTCTGTATAATAATCCTAATTATAAATAAATCTTTAAATATTCATTAAGAACTCCTTTCTTCCCCACCTAAGCTACTTGTCATCTGATTAATAATAGCGGAATATCTAATAAACATTATTTCTTATACAGTATTAAATTTAGAAAAATTATTTGATTTATTATATATATTTAAATCCATATATAATTTTGATAAAGAATTATACAAACTAATCAAAAATACATACACCATAAACGTAAAATTATTATCTACAAGGATTCTTTGCAACATAATTCAGCTCATCCTTATTTAAAACTCTAATGTTATCTATGACATGAATGATTAATCTAATTTAATCTAATACATGAATGATTAATATAATTATTCAGCATAATCAGCATGTAAATGTCGTATTTTATATTTTATTTTAAATATTAATTTTTTATCATTAAGTATTAAATATTATCTCTGAATAATTGGTGATGTAACCATTTAGTATAATTAGCATATAAATATACATTTTGAATTTTATTTTTAATATCATTAAATTTATATATTAAGTTTCTGCTCAAAATATAAGTAAATTAAAAGTGCATGGATTGAAAAAATTGGCATGCTCTTTATCCAAGAAAATAATGTAATATTTTCACAGATTTTTCAGAAAATTAAATATTTTATTCATTTAATAATCCATATAAAATGTAAAAAAAAAAATTAGCAGAAAATCCTTTCTATCAAAAATATTTTAAAATAATTTATCTTGAAAACAACAAATAAATAATAACTTACTTGAATAGTAATATTAAAAAGTTTATGAAAGAGTTGGAAAGTTGCATTCAAAACAGCTGGTAGCGGAAAAAATTGACATACTATATCATCATCCACACTAAAACAAATCAGGTTTATAAGATTGTAAATTTAAATCTGTAATATGTGAGAACTATCATGAAGTAAAGAATACATGGTTTACTTAAAAAGTTCTTCTTTATGTAATCGTTGCCAATATGGAATATCCCAAAGTTCTAGTTTATGTGGAAATTTATTTTTTGTTGCAAATTCTTGAAGATCTTCAATTTCTTTTAGTGTTTTTTCTTTACTTTTAATATGAAGCCTAAAAATGATACAGAAATTCAGTGATTAAATATGAAGCAAAAACCATAGCATATATTAGTTTAAGGTAGTTAATGAAGTCAGATACATTGAAAACACACGTAACTTCAATTTTTGGAGTATTTATAAAAGTATAGTATTTAAATATTTCTAATATAATTTTATTCTTTTAACATAGATTTATTAATTACAATATTTTAAATTAAAAATCATTAAAAATTTTTAATGAATTTCTTTGCAGATTTGATTTTGCAAATAGATTCAGAGCTCATCTCCATCTAAACTTTGATTTAAAAACACCAGTTATTGAACATGATTGATTTTTCATCAAATGAATTAATGTAATTCTGAAGTAAGCTATGAGTAATATAATCATTGAAAATTTAAAATAGCAAATTTCACTTTATATTAATTTACAAAAGATGTTCAACTTTCTCACAATGACTCATTAAACTCATTTGCTTCTCAATTCCTTGAAGGAAGAACATTTCAAAATACACCAAATTCAGTTTTTCTGGTATGCACTTTTGAGTCAGTTTTTTTAATTGTGGTCAATAAAAAGTTTACACAAATGATTTCATTTCAACATTTAATAATAAGTTCTATAGGCCGGGGTGGCTTGGTTGGTAAGGGCGTCGTTCTTGTTACCAAAAGGAGGTGAGTTCAAATCCCGGCTTAGCTGAAGATCCGTCGTGTTCACTAATGGAGACTGGGGCACGTTAAATTTGTCGGGTTGCAATGTCCTCCATGTTCCCATTACAAATTAATACCTTTGGGGTGGTTAGAGCCAAGCTTTGTGTCTTCACTGGTTTCAATCTCTAAATTGGAAGATTCAGGTGGTGCTGCCATATAGGATGAGCCAAAAGCCGTATGTCCACCTTCAAATGAGGGTGCTCTATTAAAAAAAAAAAACAACGGAAGACGCTCCCTCTCTGACTTCATTCGCCTAGTCTCTGTGACGGGCGGGCTTGGCGTTGCCAAGTGTCATTAACAACAACAACAATAATAAGTTCTTGTTCAAGGTATTTTTTTTATCAACAAGGCTCCCAATCTTAGCCTAAAAATTATAAAACCAGTGTGTTTTACTGATTAATTGAATAAATAATGTGTTAATTACTTCAGGAACAAATTCTTAATAGATATCAAATGTCCATTGTAAGTTTGTTGACATTGACTGAGTCCATAAAAGTGAATTGTGAAGATTTGTTTCATTATAATATTTCTATCTTAAGTAATCTTGTACAATTTTGACTGTGCAAAGAAACAAACAACATTATATTTCATTAAAATTTTAAATAATAATAATTTAAGTAATAATAATTAAGTAATAATATTTAATAAGTACACTTAATATTTTAAACAAAAAGATAAATAATGCTTTTGGGCAAAAGAGAAAAGTTCACTAACAATTGATACAACATTCTAGATTTATAGCTCATGTAAAATTATTTATTTAATATGTTACAACATTGTGTCTTCTATACTTATCATACTTTTCATTTTAATATTGTTGATTAAAATGGAAGTTTGATAATGATGAAAATTATTCTATATACGAATATATCCCATTTAACAATTTTTTGCCAATTCGATTATAATAAGAACTAATCTAAAATGATAACCCTGAAGATGTAGCTTTCATTTTAATTTCATTTAAGTCAGGATATTTCATTCAGAATTAATATGATGATATTTATTTTCAGCAGTGTATCTTTTCTGTATAACTTTAATAAAAATGTTGGAACATGAAATAACTGAAAATTCATTAATGGGCTCCTTTTACATCTTTTATGAAATGAAATAAATTTGTCAGCATATAAAGTGTAAAAATATTGGAAAGATACAACTGCTTTATTTGAAATTTAAAGTAATAATATGCTTAAAACAGTATTCTTTAATATTTTTTGGATGACATAACAGCATTTAGTAACAACACATTTTAACAATTAAGAGTAAATATATATATATTTTTCTTCTTTTTTATTAAATTCAGTTGGTAATTGTAATTATATCATATAGTAAGATTTAAACATCACATTTAAAGTAACTCTGAATTATAAATCAATTTGGAGAAGTCACTCAGAGTAAATTCATATGTAATGCACATGAATGAGTGCTTTTTCTTCATATAACAATGAAGATAAAATATATTTAAATAACAGAAAAAATATAAAATTATAAAAAACTTGAAAATTTATTTTGGAATAATTTTTGAAGTTTAAATTGTGCTATGAAAATCATTTATTCCTTGTTAAATGTTTTGTTATAAATTTATATTCTCATGACATAATAAATGCATTATATTCAAATGTACTATATCTAAGTAAATTTAATAAACTGTAATCTAATTCATATAATTGAATAAAATAATATATTTCCTAGAATAATATATAGCTTTAAAATTTTGATACAGAACATTTTGAAATACAATATACGAAAAAATTAACTTACGTTGTAATCATTTCCTTGACATTTTCAACACTACCTGCCATTTTAGTAGTCATAGACAATTCAGGAAATGATTTAAAACCTAAAAGTACAGCTAATTCCTTCCTGTAAAATATGAATGTAAATTCAGTGAAACTAATGTTCCCAGACTAAATCACTACAAAGGCAATATCAAATATAAAAAATAAAGACATTCAAATTTCAATCAAATTTTCTCACATTATTTTTATAATAGAAATATATAATTTTAATCATACTAAACTAATTATTTTTATCATACACTATATCTTACAAAGTAATATAATAAAACCAGAGGGAAAAAAAACTAGATTTTTAGAGATGAATATATTTTTAAAATTATAGTCTTATATGAATGAGAAATTTTATAGTGAAAATTACATACAGTAGGTATAAAAAATATATAATGATCTAATTTTTATCAAAGAATATACGTTTAAGATCTTAATTCATTTACTTTATATTATGTAATTTTTTTCCCCTCTGAATTCAAATACTTCATTGTAATTTAAATATTTCTAATATTAGATAGTTCTATTACATCCATTTAATAAGTAAAAAAAAATAGATTAAAAGGTAACCATTGGGGAATGATTTTAAACTGTTGAAAGCACATTCAAAACAGATCTTGAAGTACAGGTAGCCCTCATACAACACAGTATCTTATAATATGGTTTCGCTATAACACGATTCGTAAATTGGGGGAACCCTCCTACAACATAGCATCCTATAATAAGGTTTGGCAATAACATGATGAGAAAACTGCAAATCCTTTGTACATACAAAACTGTATGCATTTCTACTGTCGCAGTGAAGCTTGCTGTACTAAATATACAACATTGTGGAAATGTATGTAGGTCCTTAACCGTACTTGCAGCCAAAGCTTTATATAGGCATGCACGACACGATAGACCTGATGTGTATTAGGTATCCCAAGGCATGAACCCGCACTTGAGATGGTCATCAATGGGGACTGTTTAGTTATAAGAGTTTTCCCCATGGTCTTGGCCTTAGACTAATTTATGACTGCATCAAGTGGCCGACGCAGCTTTGCAAGCCACGTGTACGATGTCACTTCCAAATTACAGTAAGGGGAAGACGGTTGCTCCTCTTATCTCTGTGTCCCCCGTAGGACATTGGGGTAAGCCTAGTCATAGTGGGAACATCCAATTGCTGCTTAGTAATTAGGCAACTCCTACAATAGTTCCAGTTTAAGATGCGTGTGTGTTTTCCGCGAGGAGTCAGTCAGTTAGTTTTCCGTGTGGTTTTACCTACGTTATTTATTTTCATCCCAGTGACCTGAAAATAACAGTATTCCACGCTGATAGTCTGTAGTCTATGTCTAGCCATGGTGTGTTAAAGAAAAAATTTTTCATCTTTAAGACATTAAGATGAAACATTAGACATTGGACTTTAGCCCCAAGCAATGTCAGATAAAGTTAAAACACCATACAAGAGGAAATTTATTTATTTAAAAGCAAAGATACAAATCTTGGATCGCTTATTGAAACGAGAAAAAGCATCCCACAATGTGAAAAGCCTTAATTTGAATGAAGCAACAGTCAGGACCATCAAGAAAAATGATAAAAATCAGAAGTACAGTTGCCGCAGGATCTTCGACATCCGCAAAATATTTAGCTCGTCCCAGAATGCCAATAATTGAAAAAAATGGGAAAGGCACCCAGCATTTAGATTGATGATTGTTGTCAAAAAAAGAATTCCATTAGATGGCAATATCATAAAACAAAAATGACTAAAAATTCACAACCATCTTAAAGAACAAGGAGAATGCACTGCTAACCCAGATTTTGTGGCGAGTAAAGGTTGGTCTGAAAAATTCAAAAAGCATTTTGCAATTCATAGCATAAGAATCCAAGGAGAGTCTGCGTCAGCTGATCATGAAGCCACTAGGACATATCCAGAGAAAATTAAAAACATTATAGCTGAGCAAAGATACACAGTGGATCAGGTTTTCAATGTCAATGAAATTGGGCTTTGGAGAAAAAAACACACAGTAAAACCTTTATCTCGAAAAAAGAAAAAACTGCACCCGGATTTAAGGTGTCCAAAGATTGTCTAATGTGTCCTTTTGTGCAGTAATGCCTCAATGGACTTCATAACAAAATCCTTGCTAGTTCATAGATCTTTGAATCCTCGTGCATTGAAAGACGTAAATCAAAACACCTTGCCGGTATACTGGAAAGCAAATCCAAGAGCTTGGGTAACAATAAATTTATTTAAAGATTGGTTTTCAAATTGTTTTGTGCCAAGCGTTGAGCGTTATTTAAGGCAGAAAAGCTTGAGCTTTAAGGCGCTATTAGTTTTACATAATGCTCCATGCCACCCACAAGATTGGACTCATTCTAATATCAGAATAGTGTTCCTACCACCTAATACTACTTCGTTGCTCCAACTATTGGATCAAGGTATTATTTATACCATTGAAACGTATTATATAAGAAGATCCATACAGTGGATTTTAGATGCAACCGATTTTAATCAATTAGCGTAATGAAAGCATGGAAGAAATTTTCAATCAAGCATTGTATCGAAATCCTATCTTCGTCGTTGAAGGAAATAGAAACATCAACCTTAAATGCGTGTTGGTAGAAGGTATGGCCCTCTTAAGTTGAAACAGAAAACATGCGTTAAACATTGGAAAACGTAATTGGTGCCCTATTAGAAGTCGCTAAATCAATTGGAGGCGAAGGTTTTGTGGATATGGCTACTAAAGACCTTCAAGATTTATTAGTGTAAGAAGTTGATAAATATGATTTGATGGAAATGGTAACTTTGGATGCAAATCAAATCGATTTGAGGACGCTAGTTCTGATAAAGATTATGCAGTTAAGAATCTAACTTTAAAAAAATTACATGAAGGCCTATGCTTAGCGGAAAACCTCGAATAATTTTTCTTGAATATAGACCCTTCCTCAGAAAGAAGTCGAAAATTCAAAAAGGGAGCTGCAAAACTGTTTAGCTCCATACTGCGAAATTTACAATGACCTAGTAAGAAACAGCAAGTAAAGTTTGATTAAAGATTTTTTTAAGAAGGGAAAACATACAAAAACTTTAAATAGAGAAAAAAGTTCTGAAAGTGAAGGCGATATCGTTCAACCCATAAAACGTTCTCGGTTGATTATACTGAGCAGTGACGACGAATAATTCATTAAATTAGGGTTGTGTTAGATTAAAATATTTTTTTCTTACTTTGTGTTGTATATTCATTTATTATTTAATAAAAATTAAGTTGCTTATATAAGTCGAATTAAAAAATATTTGTTTTTAATAAATTTTTGCAATGTAACCCCCATTTTTGTATTAGCTCTGGGTCTCATACAACACAGCATTTTCTAGGAACCTAACTACCATGTTATAGGAAGGTTAACTGTAATTGAAAGCTGATAATAATGATAATTATGTTTCATTGTCACCTATCTAATTTTCATGTTTATAAAATGAACAGAGAACTAATTTAGCTTTAAATAAGTTTATAAAAACTCCATTGTAATTATATTTGACTTTTTCATACAAGTCTGAGTTTAAATAATATTTCCAATTATGATTATCATATATATTTAATTGCAGATATCATTATATCTGTAAAATCCTTTTAAAGAAGCCTGCTATTTAATAAACATTTTTATGCATGTCTTCTTTGCACTATACTGAAAATCCTAATTCAATTAATATTTAAATTTCATTTACTAATCTGTTCCATATAATATTTATAATTCAAATTATAATATAAATAATAATACAAATAATTTTATTTATCATCTTAATATTCATAGAAATTAATGACACAAATACAATAATAACCAAATTAAACTACTTTAAACTTGTTGGTGAATAATATAGTAGTAGTGGTGAACCATATAATATAGTACACAAATTTGTAAAGGATTAATCTTTATGCAAAGAATGATAAACCTATTAATTTTTATGTTGGGAAACATTAATGCGGACATAATTAATCATCCTTTTGTAGGTATGCCTACTGATTACATGATGGTTAAATAAATATGCTTCTGATAAGCCTTATACAATAAAATTTTCCTTGTGAGAAGATTGGAATTATGTTATTATCAGTGAAAACTGTGTTTATTGGTACACTGATGGCTCAAAAATGAATTTCATCACTGGGGATGGGGCATATGTTGTTCAGTTGATGGTACAAAATTGCCATTCTCTTGAGAAAACATACAATTGTATTCCAAACCAAAAGATTCTTTGGCATTCTCATGTGCAGTAAAATATGCTTGGACAGAAATTATTCTCGTAAAAGAATAATTTCTGTTCTGAGATTTAAGCTGCATTACTTGCTTTCCAGAAATCTACTATATTTTCTGTTCTTGTCTAGGAATGCTACCTTACACCATGCAGATTGGCTAACAATAACTCCCCACATTATTGTCAATGTGGGCACTTATAAATTAATGACACAAATATAATAATAACCCACTTAAACTACTTTAAACTTGTTGGTGAACAATATAGTAGTGGTGAACCATATAAAACGGTACGTAAATTTGTAAAGGATTAATCTTTATGTGAAGAATGATAAACCTATTAATTTTACCCACTATTACTGTTGCCTCATCAATGTTTATCAGTTAACTTTTGGAGGAAGATATTTATTAACTTGGTACATCATATTTTTATATTTATTATTTTTCATCATTTCATACATAATGTTTTTTAAAAACATTCTTTTATAGAAAAATCACTGAATTCCTTTCTCACTATAGTTGCTAACTGTGCTACATCTGGTAAGTCTTTAGAACCATTATATTGTAGTGAAAATAACTTAAATTTTTCTAAGTTTCTCACTGAAATTGTATGTCCTATTCATTTTTCTTGTAGAATAGAATTAAATGAAAAATATAATTCTTGTATTACTGTCATAATAACACATTTACTGAAGCCCTTCAAATAAGCAATTAGCATTAGCAATAAATACTTCTCATCCAATTGCAATTTATCATCCAGGAAAAATAATCTGAATCCTATTATTTAGCATTAAAATAATAGATCTATTATTTCATACATGATCCACTCATTTGGGGATAAAAATAAATATTCAAAAAACAATAAAAAATAAGCAATTTGCAAAAAATATCTACTTCATTTATGATTTTAGGAAAACAACTAGAAATGATAAATAATTGTTAATATCAAAGTTTCACTTGGCTCTTAATTGAATGAACTGTACCTGTGTTATGATGGACACCTTAAAAATAAACCTTTGCATTTCATTTTATATATGAGATAATTAGATTGGAGGAAGGGTAAAAGAGATTTGTCACATTTTGCTTTGTACTTTCATTTCTTTTGACTATCATTTATAATTTTTTAGCTTAATCATTAAAAGTGAGAAAACTTGAAATTTTATTAAATCAGAACATTTTTTAGCATCAGGAATATGGTGGCTGCTAGCATAGGATTGCAGATCTCTGCTGTGAAAAGTATTTAGTAAAGAATTAAATCTAGTCTAATGATGGGAAATCCTGAATGTCTTTTTAGTGTAAAGAGCTATGAAATCATTCTTTAAATTTTGTTAAGAATATTTTTTAAATGGTTCATATTAGACTAAGGAAAATTTATTCTATCAGACCTAAAAAATTTTTAAGAATACTTTTTATTTGGAACTATTTCATTATTTTCCTATATTCCATTCTTGAATCTAATTTTAGAGTTTTTAAATGTTCACTAATAGTTTTTTCTTTTAATTCAAAATAACTGTTAGCAAACATTTAAATATCAA
>JAPDSC010089037.1:446-25075 GCA_026290005.1 Latrodectus geometricus | reverse complement strand
TTTCTCTAAAAACTTAAATACCTATCTATATTTTTATGAATTGAACTCCAAAGATTATTATTCTAAACAAAAAATGTAATGTTTTAACTGCTGGAACAGTTTTATAAATTCTCTAGTAAATTCAATAGATATTTCTGCTTTGAAAGTTGGTTTGGAGAAAAATAGAATTTTTATAAAGGAATGCACTCATTTACTTTTCATGTATTAAAATATTGAGAAAAATCTCTTGCAAAATTTGAAATATATTCCTGTTTTGGAGTTTTTGACAGCTGCTTGTCATGAAAAAATCAGGGACAAAGTTTGCAAAAATCAATTCGTATATTATTTGCCTTAATAATATCGATTCACTTTTTCATTTTGTATAGCCATTACATTTATTATTTCTTCACAAGAAAACTTCTTTTTGATGGAATTTTCTTTTCTTTTTATTTCAAAGAGGAGAAAAACTCTTGAAAAGAATAAATAAATAAAAAGAACATGAATTTAACAGAGAATGCTAAAAAAAAAGGGATAAAAATTTATTAAAAAGAAAACAAGCACAGACACATAAGTCAGAAATTGCGGAAAAAATTCATTTTGATACGCAGATGCAACAAACCAATAAATGTTTTCTTCTAACATAATTCTACAAATTCCTACCTAACGGGGAAACTATTGATTGTTTCAAAAGTGGGAAGAAAGTTATCAAAAACAGAAGAGTGTTTTTTTTTTATCATACTGACAATATTCATGCAAAAAATTCCTAGATTATCAATCTGCAATACATTTTTTTTAAAATATGAAGAAAATAATATAAATTTATTCTACCCTGAAATTAAATATTTTCAACTATAAAATAAGGTTAAAATTAAATAGGCACAATTTTTTATAGCAATCTAACAGAGAATGCCACATTTTAAATGTGATTTCTCAATTAATTTTGATTACTTTTTATTCACATTTAATTTAAAAAGGTCTTCTTGTATGTATTTTTTTAATCTTTTCCATATAATTAACAAGTATTTTGCTTCAAAATATTGAATGAACAATATTTTATAAAAACTCTTTCTGACCAGTTACCACATTAAAAATGGTTTGAAATTGAAGGGAAATCTGTCTTAGAATGATCACGAAAATAAGGGTTAACAATTTTTTGACAGTTTATTTGTTTTTAATAAGGGTTATTATATTTACACTTTTTATGCCTTAAAGAAAGTCATTAATTATCTGTTAACATTTTTGGAATTTCTTAAATTGTAATTAATATACAGTTTTGTGGCCTAATTTCGCATTCAACTCATGAAGTTAACAGTTTAATGTGAAGCTCTTCAGATTCAATTTTCTTTTTAAAATAAGGAAACTTCCAACAAAATGGAAATGAAAATTCAATATTTGATTTTGTCAAGTTTTTATTGAGTGCTTCCAGTTAACACAATTACATTAATTAAGTGCAGAGTGAGAATCTTGAAAAGAAACAACTTATAAAGAACCATTGTACAGAACATAATTATAAATTTTTTTTATCATTTTTTAAATATTCTTTTTAAAGTTTTATTGCTTATTTACTAATAATATCATGCTTAATGTTTCAGTTCTAAAAACAATATACTTTTATCGTTATAGATTTATTTAATATGCTTATTTACTAATAATATCATGCTTATTGATTCAGTTCTAAAAACAATAGATTCTTAGGTCAAAAATAAATATATGTTATAAATTAATATAAAAATAAAATCAAACACAACATTAAATTCATAAGAGATGCACTTGAAAAATAATGATAAAAACGTTTCAAGTCATTGATTTTTAAACATTCTAAAGTCATGATTTTAAGCTAGAAAAAGTTTTAAGGTAAATGAAGATTTTTCTTTTCTTTAAAGATGAAAAATATTTAAGCAAGAAAAAAATCATCTATTTAATAAATATTCACATTATAAAATGTAATAATAACTTTTTTGTCTAAGGGTAAAAGATTTTTCATAATGACTACGTGAAAATTAAAAGCATTTTTAAAACCAATATTCACTTCATTACACATGGAATGAAAATGTGGTGATTTAATTAAAAAGTGTACTTTTAGGCATTTAAAACATTGCATTAGAATTAACTGTACAAAAAGTAAAGTTTTTGACATTAGCTTGATTTACCTTAAATGTGAGTTTGAAGATCAAAATTGAAAAATCCTTATATTTAAACTATTAAACAATTAGTAGCATTCCCGCGCATAGCAATATTTATCATTAAAATTGACAGAAGAAACTGTTATGAATAAACAATAAGACATAAGCATTAGAGTAAGAAAAATATGAACCCTTTTTAAATATTTGATAGCTAGGCTTCCTGTGGTGCGGGAAAATTGCACCAGGCAGGAAATATCAAAATTGACAAATCACAAATAAGCAAAGACGGGGATGATAAATATAAAATTCGATATCAGTTTTACAAAAATATTTATTTCATGGAATCTACTGAAATATTTTTATTAAGTTAACTAAAGTTGAGTACAAAATTAATAATTAAAAATATTTTTGTGATAATTATACTTTTCGTTATTTCAAAATGTCCATTAATTAAACTTTCTTGAAATTTTATAATTTTAAATGTCAAGAAAGTTAAGCATGCTAAAGTATACATATTTTTACATATGAAATAATATATAATTATATATTAATGAAACACTTGTAATTTTCTAATTTTATATATTAAGAATATTTCACAAGTTCCTCATTTCTCAATAAATATATTTCAATATTCAATAGCTTAAATTATATTGGTAAACTAAATTTAAAAATTACTTTCAAGATAAAAATATGAAGAAAAATCTTAAGATTTAGTTTACTTTTTATATAACATGATACCGAATAATTGCAAACTAAATAAATGTGAGCTGTTTTTAAAAAATGAGAATAAATAAAACATCATTGAAACGAGATTAAAATATAAGCTAATGAATGAAATACTCTCTCACATTATGAACATAAACAATTAAAATAAATACGACTTTTTAAAATTGTTTTCAAATACTTAGTTGCATACAATTTTTATGAGAAAATCAAAAACATTGATCTAAGAACTTCGCAAAATAAAAATTGTTTAATTAATATATTTATTAAAGAAATTAATAAACATGGTCCTTATATCTATTTGGTAATTTTTGTTTGAATTTTAATTTTAATTGTAGAAGAAGTGAAATTTTCTTTTTAAATAAAAAGGTAAATTAACTTAAATATTATTAAGTCGTAATAAACATGTGTCGATAAATTTTTTAATATATTTGTTCTACTGGAATGACAATTAAGTTTATGAAAGACCATTGTTACTGTTTTATGTTAAATCTATATTGAATTAAAATTTTCAATTGTTCTTCAAACGTTCAAGCTCATATTTATTATACATTATCTTTTTCAGAAATATGCTAAGACATATAGTTTCTAAAATTTTTATATTCATGATTTTGATGATAATAAAGTATTTAAATAAATGATAGAAACTAATTATTTTTTGTTTAAAAAGTAAATAAAAATGTCAGCACATATCAATATTAAAAAACTTCATAGAAATAAATTTCATATTCTCAAAAAAAATTAATTTGTAAAAATAATAATAAATAAGAAGGAAAACATTATATATTTCACAGAGAATACGAAAAAAATCTAATTAAATACAAGTGTAAAATAAATTTTATAATTTTTTTTTCAAGATGTTAGAGTAAATTAGTAATTAAATGTTTAACAATGTTAGAATTAAAATCAAGCTGATCAATTATGTATCTTCTTAATTGCAAATTTTAAATAATAGTTTAAGTGTTTTTTTTCAAAACTACGATATAAAATAAATCTTAAAGTGGTTGAATTTTCCTTAATCTTAAAGTGTATCTTAAGAAAATAAATCTTAAAGTGAATAATTTTTTTATTGTTTTAACTAATATTTTAATGCAGGGAATTCATTATAAATTAAAAAATATTTTTTTGATATCAATTTAAAAAAAATATTTATCTTAATAGGAACTATGCAAAAATATGTAGTGTATAAATAAAACATGAAGTTACACTCTTTAGATTTAATAAGAAGCAAATATAAAAATCCATTTATACGTTACACGACTTTAAATAAATTTGAAAATTCGATATATATATATATATATATATATATATATATATATATATATATTGATTATTTTTGTGTTCTTGTTTTTCTCTTACTTAAAAGACTGAACAAAATGTGCTTGTTTCATTTTTTTATGTGTGATTGCCCGTTATTATATTAATAAAGGACAGCAATAGATCATCGTTATAAAAATGATGCTATCTAACATTTTTAAAGTTATAAATATGTTGACACACTCTCGCTTAAGTATGAAGGAAATAAATATTTCTAATAATATTAGAATTCTTCAAATTATTGCAGACAAATGATAATCCTTTTCAGAAGTTTCAGCAATTTATTATGAAATATTTTTTAATTATTAAATAATTGATATTTTAAAAAAAAATTTAAAATGTTATCCACAGTTAATACAATTTTAATAGTCTTTTTTTATAATTATTCCTAACATAAATAAAAGTTGTACTATAGAATTTGCTTTAGATTAAGTTTCTCAGTGAAACCTTTAACACCAAATTTAATTTCATTATCTGATTAGAATAACTGAAATACAATTTGCGGTATATATATTTAAACAGGAGGAAATAAAAAAAAAGGAATTAATTCCGATATTAAAACAACAGCCTAAAAATGAAATGACAAAATTAAATGTAAAAATATGTTATAAAATTTGTCACCTTTTCCTATGAAAAAAATTCCATAGTATATAAAATATGATTTTAATAATTTATTTCATATTTTAAAGCTTTGAATAAATTTTAAGTTTATTCTATATCTCCGAAGGTTTCCTACTAAATATGAGATAATTATTCTAATATCCCATGGAAATCGTATCTGTAGTATAATTTAGTAAATTATATTATAGGTATAATTATATCGTAATCTCGTATTTTCTAGGATATTAATATAAGCAATTTTTAATAGATGTGAACATCTTTTCACATGGTACGCAATAGAAAAGATAATATTAAGCTTAAGAATATTAATATTGAAAGCTGTGAGATTATTATCTTATTTATTATGTGAATTGCTTCAAATAATTTTGCTATCGCCATTTGTGTTTCAAAATTACAGAACAAGATATTATATGTTTCCTTAATTACTTTCCTCCTACTTTCTCAGAACTTCTGTTCGTCTTTGAAAGATATTCGCAATATACCTTAGAAATATACCTGTTATTTTTTCATGTTCAATCTGAAATCAGATCAATCTTTAAGAAAAAAAGAGAGAAGGTGAATCTCTCTCTCTCGTATCCCTGAAACGCCTTGGTTTATTATTGAAACTGGCAATCAAAGTACAAACAATCTGAAAGCCTAGAGTATAATGATTAATGATGACGCGGATCACTTTGCTGCTTTGCCTGGTAAGGCAAACATCTTGCCTATAATCTCAACTTTGTCTTTACGATTCATAGCTTATGTTTGAAGCGAAGTTTCACAAAGGCTTTTGTATCTCGGGAAGTACGTCATGGTTCCTCCAGGGAGTCATAATATCCCTGCGTGTTCCACAAGGGAAACTGTTATCCTCGCTTCTGGATTGAAATAGAGAATAGCATAAGGGTATCTCGTACGTGTATTATTTTTGATGAAAATTTATAGCAGTATATTTAGACTGAATGTACTGATGAAATTCATAATTGATAAGTAAAAGATATTGCAAAATTTTAATGCAAATAAAATTTGTTAATTTGATGACTTGATAATTGTGGTAAAATTTATTCCGAAAAAATGAAATTATTACACTTTTATGCATTTAAATTGATGTATAATTAAACAAATAAAAAATTTCAGAAAAACTGTTATAAATGTTATTTTCTCTTTACACATTTCTCTTACACATTCCTTACATATTTTCTCACATATATTCTTTACATATTCTTAGATTGCTAAGCTAAGTTTGATGAAATGTAATTTGTATTAAACTCAATCGAACACTTTTGGCTCTTGTAAGTGCTACAATTAATTTTAATTAAAACATTTTATTTTAAATTTATTTAATAAAAATATTGAAAAATATTGAATTTATTTATTCACTTTGCAATTTTAGTACAGATATTATAATAAAATTTATTTAATATTAACTTGCTAAATTTTAAATTAAAAAACTTTTATAGAAAGAAATTTTAATTCTTGATAATTGATGTGTAAAAACTATACGCTGGTTCTCAATTAATAAATTAAACTAATTTAATTGAAGTATATTAACAAATTACGAGATGTGCACTTTAATCATTCCATATGAATTTTGTCATCTCAGATTAAAAACAATTTTTTAACAAATTTCAAGTGGTTTTTTTTTACAGAAGTTTAAAAGTAAAGAATAGGAATAATTTTAAGAAAGAAGTAATTAGAATGAATTAGGTATTTCTAGAAGAGACAATGAGGCTTTTCTATTATAATAAACTCAATGTAAATATTTATGATGATTTTATCAAATATATTACTTATGAATAACAAACTTTGGTAAAAACCTATTGTCATGCATTACTGCCCATTGGAATTTATTCTATGAGTCTAATTTTTTTCAGTTTTTAAAATATAATTAATACAATTTTACCAAAACGTTACTATTTATCCATCAAATTGAAAGACAATTCTCAAAGTGTTTGCATGCTATAATATTTTTTTGTTAATTGGAAAAACGTATGTTTCGGTTCTTCACTTGGCTAAATAGCTGTTTATTTATGAAAACCACTTTAACATGTCTTTTTAAAAATATTTGTCTTTTTAAAAATTTGCTTGGTTCACTTGAATGCTTAGTTACTTTTACAGTAAATTCACAGTTCTTAAAACAACCTTAAATGCAAGGCGTGATAGGATTTTCTTTTTAATCGGTTGAATTAACTCAAATCAATAGGAAAATATTCTATGTTGTATTTTATTATAAACTTGATAAACAAGGAGAACGTCCTTGATTCTTGTATAGATTGTTAATCAAAATGGATGTAACACCAGGTAGCTGATGATCCTTTGATTCTCTGAATTTGATTTTGGAATTTCAAATTCACAGAATCGAAGGATTCTCTGAATTTGACAAAAGTCTGTCCTAGTTAACATGTTTCTGCAAAATTTTAAATCCACTTATAACAGACATTTAACTGCTGAAACAACATTGAATGCCATAATATTCGTAATTTCAAAAAGCGTCATTAAGAACTGTTCTTTCCTTAAAAATTATATCTCCAGATTATAGAAATGAATAGTTTATCCATTTTTGAAATATTTATAAATATCGCTAATGTATTTTATTAAAATTTGGAAGATGATTAAGGATTGATAATCCAAATAAATTTGAAATTAAATTAAATTAAAGAATAATCACTTCAAAAGTATATTGTTTGATATAATTGTATAAATTAAGCTTTTTAGCTTAATTTTAATAAAGAGGAATATAGTAAAGATTAATTGTTTAATTTCATATCAGCAAATATTTTTATAATATGCAATGTGATATAATCATAAGGAAAACTATAATTTCAATAGTTTGAATAAAAATTAAGGATTATTTTCGCATAAAATAACTTGTATAAAATGTGTTTAAAATAATTAATTTTTGTCATATGAAATTAAATTATATACTATTACACGTTTTTATGAGGGTTAATATTCACTTATGTATTTTGTTTTGTATTGCTTCTTTAACACTCAGATCTTTCCTCGAAACTATACATATTTATTTTTATAAATTAAATTTCCATTTCTTCATAAAAAAATAATACAGAACCAAAGCCAAGATATTTTAAGAATAATTCTCACCTTTTGTTATGTAGAAGACACATTGTACATATTTGAAAATTGTAGTTTATGAAAAAGATATATTTTATTCTGATTTTTACTATTACTATTGGGATAATGTAATAAAATCAAAAAATGTAAAATCTTGGAGCAAGATATTAACAACATGACACAGTCATTTTCTTTCTATAAATAGACACATAGAAAATTAAAATCAAAATTGAATTTTCTTTTAATTACACATCTCAATGAACTGTATACTAATACCATTACACATTTAAGACATTATTAATGTACAATTTTTCCATAATTATAATTCAAATTCTATAATATAAATAGTTTTAATTTTAAAACTATATTAAACTTTTGTTAGCTAAATTAACCATAAGTCCTTAATAAAGAAAATTACTCTTGAATGAAATAAACAATTATGTATCTTGAAATTGGTAAATTATTTCACATATTTTAGTTTTATACTTTTTACAGTATTTAATATAATGTAGAGAAAGCTTTTAAAATTTTAAGAGTGAATAATTTATCAAAAGTTAGTTTTATTATAAGTACCAATTCACCAAAGAATTCTAATATTTTTATACATCCCAGAATAATTTAATAATTAAGGTTAAGAATTAAATAATAAAGTTTAAAGAAGTTTTAAATCAACAAATCATTTTGGTGAAAAATTTTTGAATGATTTATTTTACACAGAATATTTTTAAATATAATTTAATTATTATTTTCCGTGATAAAACGTGTTAAATATATCTAATCGAAAATTATTTGAAATATTTATACTATGGGAGAAACATAATGATTTTAATGTCTAAGTAATTACACTTAATATAACTTGTATGTTAGATATGTATCTATTTAAAGGAAAATAATAACGTAAATATTAACTTGAAAGGAATCCAAAATATATAATATTGAATAATATTTAAATTATTAATTACACATTTTAAAATAACATTATTTTCATTGGTAATTATCTTAAAATAAAATGAATTCAAAAATGTAAATGTAAAAAATGACAGAAAATCATCTGTATTATTTTGATATAATAATATATAATACATTATACATGTGTCCTCATTTGAATTAAGATTATTCATTCACTATGGAATTACTATTCCATATTAAAACTCAAGCTTATATTCAATATGATCATGCAAGAATACTTTCTACATACTAATTAAATACCACTATTAAGTGCCTATTTGAGTTAGCAACACTTAAGTTACATTATTTCAATAACGATTTTGCCTTAATTATTCCTATATGTGTGATGTTTGAGGAAAAAGTTATTTAATTCCGATGTTATATATAATTCTTCATGATAATGATTAATACCTAATTAATTTATAATTTAAATGCGTTACTTATAATTTATCATTAAAAATAATTATTAAAATAGTTAAAAGAATTGAATTCGCACACACTGGTATGTTTTCTTAAAACAGAAAAATAAATATGTATGTTAAGAAATGTATAATATATATATTACTTATTCTTATGTTAAGTATGAACAAGGGACACAAATATTTCATGTTTAGAAATAATTGTAGATGACTGTTGTAATTTCATTATTTTTCAAAACTTACAAAAGAAATATTTCCTGAAGTTAAGAATATTACTGAATAAAATAGGATGTCCATATTAACATTCAGTTTAGGAAGAAAATCACAATTAATTACATTAAAAAGTCTTTATATTTTGAAGATATTTGTTCGTAGACTATTATTTTTGCGTGTATATTTTAAAATAAGATTGTATATCACTTACGTTTTATCACATAGATATTGCTAATGATTAAATTAAAAATCTACTATTTATGAATTGCATAAAGTTGTAAGAATATACATTTATAAATATAAAAATTCTTTGTTTTAAAAGTTTAATATTCTTCAGTTTAAAATTCCTTTACTGCTATTCTTTATTTTAAATATATATTCTTAATTTTAAATGCCTTTATACATAATAAAAGTTTTATATCTATAAAAATATTTTTGTAACATTTGTACTTATTTTAGAAATTCTAATATTTTAACGAATGTTTAATTTGTTAATACTTTTGAAAAATTTAAAAAAAAATCCTGTTTGTTTGTATATCTAACTTTATATTTAGAGGATCCCCCAAAGAAAATAATGTAAAACCAATAATTTCATTCAGCGCCGTCACTAAATGATCTAGAACTTTACTAATGAAAGTGAATGAAAAATGATGATCAAAGAGAATTCTTAATTAGATTAACCATAGCTTCCCTTTTTGCTTCATTTTGTTGTTTATATATTCCTTGTTACTTATTAGCTAAAAACAAATTATGCTTGCAAACAATATCAGTTTCTACTTGTTAAACAAGAAGCAAATCCTTTTGGTAAATGACTGTCTGTGTTGGCATCATTTTATTGTTAGAAATACCTCAAAAGTAATATTAGATATATAGAGAAAAATATATAATAAATGAAGATGATATTTATATAAAAAAGAAATTAAAGACTGTTTCCAATACTTAGACATTACTTTTATTAATGATGACAAAAAGTAATCCTTTTATTAAATAAAATTAAATTGTAAGTGTTTACAAAAATAGTAACTCTTTGTTTATTTAATGTATAAATGTTTCGGATGATAACTGGTAAAAATACAAGAAAATTAATTCTAAAGAATTAAAATTCTACAGAATTGCAATTTTATTTATCAATAATCATTAATAGTTAAAAGATTATCAATAGTTATTAAATTTTAGCTAATAGCCTAAAAACTGTTGTAAGTGTTAATAAATCATAGCAACTTAAAGTGAAATGCTTATAAGTTAAAAGTTATAATGAAATATATTATATTGTTTTGCAAAGATAGAGAAAAAACAAAGTGTTCAGTCAGCATAGAGTTTATCCCATGCAAATATGACAAAACAATTCCTAATTCTCCATTGAAGCTTATTAAATATAAAAGAGTAGTTAAATAGAATGCACAACCTATAATGGAAGAATAATTTCTATATGTTTGAGGACATCATTTATTTTTATAAGCTAAATATTTTTTAAACCACTTTTTATACGAATTACAAAAAACTTTTTATATGTAAATATATAAATATATACAGACATGCTTTAATAGATCCATCTATATATAGTATAATGGATTGAACTGTATAACCACTTCAATACACAGCTCTATTAACAATAATATATGCTAACAGGTATTGACAATGGTTACACAGTAGAATTATAAAATTTTAGATTTCGTGTTTCAGATTTACACAGTATATTAAGCAATGAAGCTTCAGTTCTATAGGTATATTATCAAATATTATGCGTGTTAAGTAGAAGTAATGAAATGCGCAAAATAATTTATAAATGATCAATTATTATTTGTAAAAATTCTACTTATAAATGTAAAGGAATTGAACTTTGTTTTATGCAATATTTCTAATTATGTTAATAAATAATTTCATTTAATTGTAATTTTTTATTATAATTATGTAATATTTTGTATGAGTTTAATTTATTGAATGTATTTTTATGAAATGGGGATTGTAAGTATCTCCACTCTTCGGATTTTTTATGATTCTTCTAAATCATGCTAAGGATTATATTTATTGTTGTATTAAGCTATTAAATTGTGGAAAAACATAAATGATACTAAACAGTCCGATTTCTTTTGAATGCTTTTTTCATTTCTTACAAATAAATATTTTGCATTTAGAAAAAACATTGTATTTATAAAACAGCTTTTTCAACAATCCAAAAAACCTATTTTTTCAATATTTTATTTAACTAAAAAAATGAAAAAAAAGATTTAGTCTTAAAAAGAAAAAAAAATAGTCTCAATGTCTTCAACTGAAAAAAGTTTTTCTTAAGATCGTATATCATTCATTAAAGTAAGAAGATTCTTTCTATTGATGATTTACATTTTACTACAAAAAAGATTATTAAAAGAAAATTGAATAATATATTTTAATTTCGTACATAGATTAATTACTTAGAATTAATTCCGTTTCAGATACCTTTTAAAAATTTAATGTATAAAAGAAAAGGAAATTTATTTGTTAATTTGTTTTAAGTATTTTTGAATAGTCTATGATTTTGATTTATTGATATTCAATAAAAGTTTCAAATTAAATAAATGATTTGTACTTTTCATGATCATTCAGCAACAAAAGTAATAAAAACCAAACACTTTTCTGTTAGAAAAAAAGTATTTTACAAAATCAATTGATTCAAATTTTGTAAAAGGGTTTTTGAATTTTATTATTTTGTGGAATAAATTATAATAATTATTCTTCTTTTGTGATTTAGGAAAAATTAACACATATCAAACACTGTAATTGAGTATATTTTTTCTATTACTTAAATACACCCATTCTTATAGAAAGAAGTTTACATTTCACTTAAAAAATTATTTTAAATTATTCAGAAGATTGTATATGTCATATAGGTGTACATAAACTTATTTTTGTGCTTCAGAAGGGAGTGATTCTACACTGTGAGCTACTTTTCTTAGTGAGTGACTTGAGAATGTCCTAGATCTTTAAGAAGTAATAAGAATTTATGATAGTTCTTTGCAGAAGAAACTCATTTAAACATGTTTAAAAGCGAAATCATCAAGTTAATCACCAATTGTTTTTCTCAAAACATAAAATAGTTACTTTCATTAAGTGCAATTTAGTAATTATATCACCTCGATATGGTTAAAGTTTTTATTATTTTCCTAGTAATTAGTATGAAATATGCAGAATTATATGACTGAGATATATCTACTGATGTTGAGATACCAGAGATAAAATGATCAGATTACCATCGATCTGAACCAGAGATTTGCGTGTCATGCATATAATGGCGGTCCGTAATATAGCACAAGGCTTGTAGTTATCATTGCTGATATTAAATGCTGTATAATGGAACTATGTGATGTGAATAAGCCTGGAAACACCGATAAGGCCATCATGAAAATGAACATAGATTTAAGAATAGTCTGAAAACTCACTTTATTTTCTTGTTTATAGCCGTACCAGTGGATGAACAGTCTATCTTTTTCTAGTTTTGTCAAGGGAAGGTAAAATAAGGGACACGTTAAAGCAGACCTTGTTGCTTCAAATGAGGTTGCACTGTACAATTGGATATTTGATGGCACTACAAAAAAAGCCTGTTTTCAGATTAATGTTTTATAATTTGACAGTATTGATTTGAAAGATCGACTTCACAATATATTTATCTTCTCGGGTATTTAACATAAGAAAACCTTGAAATCTTGCATGCCGTGCAGTACGAGACACATCAAAATGCGAGTTCTTACATTATTCAGCTGTAATCCTCACCCTCAAAAAGCTACGAAATTTTTCATCACACGAAATTACCACATTTTCTGGTAATCATTTTTTGTGTTATGCATGGAATAACAAAATATTTTTAAAAATTTCCAACTTTACAATCTGATATCTGTATGAGAAATAAATTATACAATTTCTAATAGTGCTTTAGATTTCGTCTGTCCCTTCAATGTCTTAAAAATCTGCTTAAGTAAAAAGTATTTTCATATTCCAACCTTTTTTAAGTGGTATCGTATTTCAACATTATGTTCTTTCCCTTTATGTTTTGCACCTTTAGTTTTTAACAATGCAATTTGTGCACCTATCTGTTGCATGTATATCTATATGTTCTGGAATTCATTAAGTTTCATTTTTAAATACAAGATAAAGACATTTTTCATATAAATTAACACTATTTTTCAAATCATTACGATCCATAGTTTGGTTCAAAAATAATTAATATATCATTTTTATAATAAAACTTAGAACAATTAGTATTGCATTAATTTCTATAAAATGTTCCGAGTGAATTTAAGAAATTTTGAAACCTATGAAAATTTTTGCAGTGATATTTATGACTCTAGGTTCGGTTTTATATTATATTAAAATATCAATTGCTAATAAAACTAATATGAGATTTTTTTTGCATATTAAGAGTTTGTAAGGGAAAATACATTTGCTTCTTTCTGAGTGACGTTGATAACTTTTCAAATGGTTCCATAAGGTTTTCTGATAATTTTGATTTTGTATACTAAAGAAGAAATACTACTATAATAATATAAAAAAACACTGAAGTACTTAAATGATTGTTTTGAACAATACAAGTTTTATGCTTCTTTGAAGGAGATCTCATGAGTATATGAAAATTAATGGCTTAATTATTATGAATCATGTTTGTGTAGTTTTGTTATGTGAATATTTTTTCTATAAATAAGAAGTTATCAAAATTATATTTCTAAATCAAATTGTGAAAACAAATTAAGGTTTGAAAAAAGAAAAATATGTTTTAAGCAATTATTAAATCACACAAAAAAATTAATTTTAATATATTTTGAAAATTATTTTTTTACTAAATCGTACTTATATGCCATTATGAATATCTATGGTTATTTTGTTTTGATCAAATTATATTTTAAAATTATTGATAGCTTAAGACATTTTTAATAACAACATTTTAACACAGAAGAGAGTGAAATCAAACTATATGTATATAACTAATAAGCACATTTATCCCCATTATACATATTAATAAGCAAATTTATTTCCCATGTCATATATTTTATGTATAAAAATAAATTATTTTACATTAAATTAAATATTTTTGTTATTTTGTTCAATTGTTTCTGCAAAATTTAAGGAAAAGTTAGTGAATTAGATCAATTACAAACAAATGATATTTAAACATTTTCTCAAAATATCACCATCTAATATGTAACGTTTAGTAAAATTATAGTTAACATACAAATACTGTTTACTGTTATTAAACAAAACAGTGATTTTCATTAAATACTTTTTGAATGAAAAAATTATTATCGAACACACATTTCCGAAATTAGAATATGATATTCATGTAGACACATTTTTTTTAATCTTCAATGTAAAAAGCAATTCATATTAATTTTTCAACTATCTTTCCATTATCAGTTGTTGATATTTAGTATCTTATAGAAGTGCTAAATTATTTAAAAAAATGGTTGGTGATTTAAATAAATGGATATCACAACTATTTTTATGGAATCTTTGGTTAAAAATTGCAGATCTCGTTGATTAAATTTTTGTTATTATTTTATTGATTAAAAAAATATCATGTATGATTCAGAATCTATTTTCCTTCGTTAAAATAAAGATATCCCATAAAAACTGAAGGCATATTAAGCTTGTAATTTATCTGGACTAGATAAATTTAGTCGGTGCTTCATACAATAAATTATATCCATTATATTTTTAGTAAAGATTTTTTAGTGAAACTTATATAGAGAAAAGGAAATTTATTTTATTTCATTTTATTAAACATATTTACTTTGAATTTGAATGAGCGAAAGCATAAGAAACAAAAACAAGCTTTTTAATATTACAAATTTCCCGATTCAATTCACAGTTCATGAAAATTCAAACATTTATAATTATTTCTGATTAAATATATAATTATTCAGATTTAATATTTTATACATTATTTCTATCTAAAACTATATCATGAAGAATATATCTAGTTCTATGAATTCATAAATTTAAAACGTTTTTCCAACAACCCAAATATGTTGAAATAAGTAATTTTTATATATTTGTCTAATGTTATTTTAATCCTTTTTATATGAAAAATTGCTTTAAATTTTTAATATTTTTTTGATATTAAGGCACTCAGTATTCTATTCAATACATTTTTCAAAATAATCCCATTAATAAAATCAAAATTACTTCGACATAAGTATTTAAATACTTTTTTTATAGAATAAGCAGCTTAAGAAAATTCCATTGTTTCTTATTCTTTAAAAAAAAAAAACAACAAAACGATTTAAGATTGTTTTTTTAAAACTCTTCTTGAAATCCTTTGCTTAAAATCAGATTTATATGATAACCTTTTCTAATCTATTCGTAATCTTTGAATTCTCATTCATATTTTCATAACTATTTTCACAAACTATTAAATTTAATTTTATTTTAAAAATAATGCAGTATATTGAAGATGAAATATATTTCATTCTCTAACGTAGTTTCATTGTCAAATTCTAAACTTACCTATTTATTCGAAATATTTTTCTGAAACTTAGATGGTAAAAAGAAAAGTTTTAAACATATATATAAACAAAATGTAAATTGAGCATAGTATTTTTGAAAGAATATGCAAATTATATCAGTAAAATGCTCTTAGTCTTACTTTTATTATAAAAAATGTTAATTT
This sequence comes from Latrodectus geometricus, assembly GCA_026290005.1. Classification (NCBI taxonomy): domain Eukaryota; kingdom Metazoa; phylum Arthropoda; class Arachnida; order Araneae; family Theridiidae; genus Latrodectus; species Latrodectus geometricus. The sequence continues at coordinate 9,047 of JAPDSC010089037.1, read as the reverse complement.
TTGTTGCAAAAATTCGTACAGATGTGTACAGATTTTAGTCATTATAACTCTTTAAGTATAACAAAACAAGAATCGCCCATTCATAGCAAATTCTAAACAACCCAGTATTGTATCTTTAAATTTAATAAAACCAGTGTTTAACTAATTTTTTTTTTTTTTTTTTTTTTTTTTTTTTTTACATTAATGAAGAAAAGAAAGTTAAATCTAGTGTATGAAAAGAAAATCATTTCTCTTAACATAAAGCAATTTCGTAGTTTTACTTAAATAAACAAAATACGTTTTAAAAATGAAAAAATTACTTAAAATATTCACTTAAATACAATGAAATATAATAGATATAATAGATATATATTTTAAAATTAATATATATAATAATTTATATATTAATAATTTATATATTAAAATATAATAGATATATATTTTTTTATTTCAATGTATGTACAAGTTAAAATCACTTTTAATTTGATATTATTTTATACTCCTACTAATAATTTACGTGAACTTTATGATGCCAATTTTTATACTAAGAAAACTCGTTTAATAAAAGTAGAAAATTCCCATTCATAAATCAGTTTAAATATGTCATAAAATACTATTTAATTTCACAGTCTAAGGGTTTTAGTAGTTTTTTTCTTTCCCTAATAAACAAATTCACTAATTAAAGAAAAGCTTCAGGTATTTTTTTAATGGAACCCTAAAAGTTACGCAAATGCGTAATATATAAATTTTTTTTTACAAAAATCTATATTTAGATGAAGTTTAAGTTTTATAATTGATTTTACATTAAGATCCACGTAATTTACAAAGAGTATAACAAAACATTAAAATATAACTCATTTTAATGTTTTTTTTTTTATTATTATTCTTGTTACGTTATGCACGTAATCAAATAATTTTATGCATATAGCGAATTGATTTTAGTAATTCATGTTTGAGGATTTAAAGATATGAATTAGTCATCTTAATCTAATAAGTGTCTTTTCATAGTGTTTTTCAACCCAATAACCGATTGGTACAGTACGGGGTTCTCTCTCATCTTTTATATATGTATCTAAATAATGTTTGATTTCAGTTTGCATAACAATCTATTGAATTTTTCTTTCATATACCTCAGATATATACATGTGCATATTGCTATTTTGATATAATTATCCTCAATTTTATTTATTTTCTGTATTAAATACAATTTACTCAAATCTCCAAAATATATTTAGAATTGCATTGAAAACACTTTAAAATAATGCATAATTTTACTTGCATTTAATCAATATATTTCGGTAATATTCTTTATTTTGATATGATATTATGATAATATATTTACTTATAAAATATTACATTTATTTGTAATAATATCCTAAGATTCTTTCAGCCATTAAAATAGCATTATTTTGTTTTATTTAGAGCTTTTAAAAATAGATATCATAAATAAATGTGTGTTCTATTGAATCTTATTGATTAAAAATAATTTGGGCAAATTCTTAGTTAAGAGATTCTGGCAGTTAACTAAATCATATAAATCAATGATGTCACACAAAAATAATAAATTCCACACTTACTAGAAATTTTAAGAAAGTATACTACAAATTTTAAGAGATTATATTCAATATTAGTTTTAGTCACATGAGAATCAGGATTAGTTCATCCTTGTAATTTAGGGCATTAAAATACAATGATTAAATATACCTGTTAATTTAATCAATAGGTTTAAATAAGAACTATTACGTCTGTGTAAAATATATAACAATAATCAAAAATTGTTTAGTTCCAATTTTGCAACCAAATTTTTTAAACTAATATTACAAAATAAACTTTTAAAATATGTATATAAAAATAACGCATCATTGTATTTATTTGCTTAGCCTGACAATTTATTCATATTATTCAATTTTTATCTTGTAATTTGTAAATACTGTTGGCAAATGTTCTTAGTAAAATCATAAACTGTATGGAGATACTTAGTTTTCATATATTTTAGGATTTCAATTACAAAGGATAAACTAGTCAAAGGAAAGTCTTCCAACAGACAAATCATCAACATGTGAATGAGCATTAGCTTATTTACAGATAGCTTCGAGAACATATTGAATAAAATAAAATAATTCGATATTTCATTGTATTCCGGCTGTTGTTACAACTCACAGTTAATAAAAGCTTTGATTGTGCGAAGTTCAAAATCACACCCTAATATATGTATCCAGGTGAACACTGTGACGTTTAACAATATATTGCAGGATTCAGGGATCACTGGTATAGCATGGATGATAAATATATACTTCATAATACCACAAATTAAGCCAGGATTGCTCAAAAAATTATTTTGAATCTAAATATATTAGACTCTATGTTTTTGAGTATAATACAGCCATATGTTTTCGATGGTTTTATGTTTGTGAGATTAGGTACAAAAAGAGTTCTTCCATTCATTACATTGTTTTAAAAACGTTGAAGAATTGACTAATAAGAAAAATATATACATATAACTGATGGCAAATGAGTTATAACGAGTTACTTCCAACCGTCTAGATAAAATTTTCTGTGATCTATCAATGCAATGATAATTACTCAGATATCTTCGCTAACTGACATCACTTTCATCATCTACTTTCATATTTCGGAGCTGGATTGTTCTTATTGGTACTTTGCATCCAAATTGACGAAACGGATGTACGTTTAATTTACATTGCACCAACAAAAATCTTATTTTCAATAAAACTGAAGATTCTTCCCCATTTAAACTACTAAATAAGATTAAAATATTGTCGTCTTCAGTAATGAGAATGATAACTTATTATTAGCAAATATGCTTATTATATATGTAACCTTTTAGTAAATTATTAATTCTTTATTTTCAAAAGTGCGAACATACCTTTTATCCTTAAAGTTGCTCGTCCACGCATGATTTGTCACTTCATGAATTTTAGGCAAGTGTATTACACTAGAATTTATTCATCGAAATTTCAACTTTAATCATATTACTCCATCAGGGACACGAACTTCTCTTATAAAGCATTCATAGTTAGGTTATAATTCAACTGATTTTTAATGATAGTTTAACAATATATGCTGCGTAAATAGTGATAATGTAAATTATTAAATATGGAATTCGCTCTTTATTACTTTTAGTTAAAAATATTTTATCTATCATTTGATGCTTATAATAGTTTACTTTTGCAATGAACTTAATATTTTCTATTTGTAATATAAATTTTAATTTTCAAAGCCGAGGGTTTTTAATTGCATTTTTAATTTTCCGATATTAATAAAACTAATTACGTGGTAATTCTCATTGCAAATCTAATAAAAGTTTTTATTTATCATTAAATACAATAAAATTAAAATTTAAAATCCTATAAGTCTTTGAATGTTGTATTAATTTACTTTATTTTACACGAACACTCTTTTTAATATTTAAAAATTCTGTAAATTCAAAGAATTAAAAATATTGATTGAGCATCTTTAATGCATAAAATACAGTATATCAAAAAATATAATATTTCAACATGCTACTTATTACTAGAAATTTACAAGTTAAAAATTTTAAAATGTACGTGTGTGCACTTAAAAAAAGAGAAACAATGTTTTAATAATAAAATTTAGTACACTGAAAAGTATTACTTAGTTTTATAATTATTAAGGCACTTGTTAATATTTTTAATTAAAATATGAATTTACAACTAAATTTGTTATATAATGTTTTATAAAACGCATTTTTAAAATATATGAATAAGTTATTATAATTGTTGTTTTCAGAATTTGGTAATTTAAATTCATATGCAAATTTAAGTTTAAAAATTTTAAATATTCTACAAATTTGCATGAATTGAATAAAAATTTATTTACATCAATGTAAATATTTAGATTTAATTATATTTCTTGTTTTTAAATTATGTTGTCTGAAAAAGTTGTCTCTTATCACTATTTCCAACACAAAAGAATTATTGGAACAAATAATAAAAACTCATTGATTTTGAATATTTATCATATTTGCATTTGAAAGGTATTTTGTTATTTGTTTTTTGAATTTCTTTCCAACGCTTAGAGAAGTAAATTATATTATAGATTTATATATAAAATTGTGATATTAGAACTACAATAATAGTGCAATTTTAAATAAATTATTTTTAATTTTTTTGAAACAGCAAAGTATTGATTGATCTATTAGTGACACTCATTTTTTTAAATTTTATCTTTGATTACTAAAAGTAAAATAATATTTCAAATATTCCGAATAAACATAGACTGATATACTTGAAAATTTTACGGTTAAATTTTAAAAAAATCACAAACTAAATAATTTAATTTTAATTGATTTTTTAAAAATAAAACATGCTTTTCAATGTTAATAGAATTCTACGACAAGAATTTAAGATATGTATGTAAAAATATAATTAATAAAATTATTAAATCTGATTTAGTTTATTACTTAAAAAATGAAAGCACTTAAGTCAGTAAAATCAATATAATTATTGTAATTAACATTATTATTTATTTTTAAAACGATAGTTTAACATAAAACATGATAGGGCATTTGTATTAAGTCATCTTTTTCGAATAATATTACTAATAATTCCACATTTATTTTTAGTAAATTCTTAAAATTCCATAATAATTGACTGAATGCATACCCAATTTTTAAAATTCGGAATATATATAAATATACTAAAAACACTCACTCTTTTTCCATAGTTTCAAATTCACCTAGTAACAGTATAAAAGCATGAACGTGAAGGATTGACTTTTCTTTCAAATTTTGTATGCAATCTCTGAAATTTTGTTTTATATTTTCAAAGAAAAGAGAACATGAAAATTGCCTAACAATAGCAAAGAAATTTATTTTCGGAAATTTGATAGAAGACTGATTTTTAAAAGGTAGTTTATTTCTACATCTATATTTTCACCAATTATCCTTTACATAAATAAAATTCCGCCTGTTTTGGAAACTAAAAGTATCACTATCAATATTTTTTCGAAGAACCAAGTATATCAATAATTTTTCTAATCACTTAAATTAAAGTCATAAAATTTAGTTAATTTGACTATGCCATATATGAAATATTCTCTTAAGATTAGTTACCAAGTAAAAAGTCGACTGGTTAAATGTATCAAAAATATTTCCATATGATTTAGTGCTAAATTTAAATAGAAAAATGCATAATTAATTTGAATATACCATATCTTTAGTTTTTATATAACATTTACGTTTGACTAATGGAAGATGTGCTAAAATGTAGTATGCTAAAATCAAATGACAAAATGAGTCAATGACACAGTCAAATTAAGTGACCGATTCGTAATAAATGTCAAAGAAACCGTATTCATAAAAATTATTTGAAAATTTATCCTACCAGGAGAATAATATATATATCTTATTACCTTTAAAATGCAAACAAGTATTTAGTAAATAATGCATGTAACCGGACACTATTATCAGTTTCTAGAGATCTGCATTAGGAGAAAGAATGTTCCCGGATGTTAAATGGAACAAAATGCAGAGGCATCTGCCACAAGAGAAGGATAGAAAATCACTTATGCAAATTTGGGCTCTTTCGAGAGGAAACTCAGGGACCAAGAGTTTGTTATGTCGTTGCCCTTACTCAATTACCAGGGTAAGTTGGAGTAGAGAGAATACCAACGAGGCCTCTTTCACCCGTGCACAACTGATTTCATGAAATTCGCTGGTGAGCTGTCCGATGTTTGAGTGGCATTTAACTTTTTTTAATTCTCAACAAATGATCTTAATTAACGACATTGTACAATGTTCCACGTATGTTCACACTGAATAAATGGTGTTGAAGTTATTATATAATTGTTTGAATTATTGTGGCATTTCGCTTAGAGTAAATATTACAAATTGTTATATAAATAAAATTATTAACGTGATGTAAATAAAGAAAATTATATTTACCGTTAGATCCTCTATCAGTATCGATACATATTATTTTATAAAGTAATTTTTTTAAACGCACATTGATGTCAATACATTAGGTTTAACCACATTACTTTAATGATGAATAAATGATGTTAAGGAAAAATGTATCTATATAATGACATTCTGTAAGTATATTTTTAATATTTTATTCTTCTTATTGCATTATTGCTTAATTTAGCAATGAATACTGTAAAAAAAAAGTAAACAAATTAAAGTGATATTAGCTGAAACTTCTTGGATAAAAAATTGTAATTGCTGTATAATTTCTTAGTGGTTTTTGAAGGGATTTCTAAATATAATTATAGATTTCTGAATTTGAAGTATCAAAAGAAAATTTTATTATTTTAATATTATACTAGGTTTAGTATCTTGAGTTATTTTCAAATGTATATATATTCAGAATATCCAAGTATCTTAACATCATTACTAAGAATATTTTGTAATTTTTATTGGAAATAGTATTTGCAAAAGAAATATATTTTTATTGAATTTTTTATATATATCTCAAATACTAATGAAATTTAAATTATTTTGTAATTAATTATATCTACCACTCAATAGGGCTGTCATTGACCCATCTATATAGAGGTAAATTATTTATAAAACATTTTTTTTTCCATGGGAAGTTAAAAAAAAATTATTTCCGTCTTGAAATATTCTTAAATTATTATCATGTTTATTTTTAATAGCTTTATCATCATATACTTACTGAAAATCCAGAAGTATAGAAAATATTTTTAAATTTATAATTGGATGATCCTTGCATAAAATTAATATAGAATATCTGAGAAATTTAAAGTAGTTCAATCTACTTTATTAAATGCAAAGCATTCAGTAAAAAATGTAATATCCTTGTTGTATAAAGTTGTTGTATAAATAACATTCTCTATATGTTTTGAAATTAAAAAAAAAGTCAAAATTCGAAATTACTAAGGATATATTATTTTTGTTATTCACATGAAGGAAACAAAAGAAACGATGGATAAAGTTTCTAACAATTAAGAACAGAAATACAAATTTTATGGGTGATGAGATTGCTTCTTATAGTATTTGAAATTTAATAATGATTCAAGATTTAACCTTCATGGAATTAAAACAGAATCGATTATTCAGTAAACAGATCTCTCAGGATAAATACATAACATTATACATATTATAATTAAAATTAAAATATTAAAATTATACATATTATATTTTTGAGTAAACAGTATGGTTTTCATAAATTAAAGAAAATAATTTAATGGAAACAATTAGTAACATGACTGAAGTTAATTACTAGACTTTAAAATTAAATGTTCATGACAACAAAAAATCAACAATGTAATCATATAAGTTAAATAACGTGCTGTTTATAAGTTACAAATATAATTATATAAACAACGAGCATGGACACTGGCCAAACATTTTTAAGCAGTGGCTTAAGAAGCACTAGGCTTGCAACCTTGTTCTTTATAAAGCACTGTATACAAATGTCTACTTTTTTTAGAAAGCATTCCAGACCCTTAACATCTGCATTCATGGTCAATTAATTACTAAATTTTGAAATATATTTTGTAATTTCTATTTAATTGATATTTTTTGTATTATTGTCTCTAAGGCCCATCACACGTGTTCATTTATTTATATTTCATTTAATTAATTTATGTTCTATAGTGCAATGAAATGGCATGAATGTATTTTAGAAATGTATTAAGTGATAGGGATTCAATACATGTCTTCATTTTTCGTCAAAGTAATCAAATACTTAGGATAAATTTCTTTGAAACATTAATCTAAAACGGGGAAAGATTATGTTTCCCACATAATGATTAATAGTGAGAAAATTGAAGCCATTTTATATCCTCAAATTAAGTCAAATTTTCTACACAAACAAAGACGACCGTAATTTCAAATTATGAGAAATAAACAATTTAAGTTTTTTAAAAATATATTCAGAATAGAAACATACTTCCATTAAAAAAATATTCTTCATCAAGTGAACCTAGTTTGACAATAAAAAAATGACAATCATCTGGATAAATAAAGGTATGTTATAAAAAAGAAACAAATTCCACATTGTGTTGTGAAAAATATGATACATATATGTATAATAATCGCAAAGATACCCATGCATTTACAAAAAATATGAAAAAAGTATAAGTAATATTTGTAATTATTTATTTTTAATATAATATCTGTTTCTTAAGAAGAAATGAATTTAGTGTTCTTTGAATCTTGGTAATCATTTAACAAAAGTTGCAAAACAAACCTCATTGGATCACATCTTTCTCGTGTAGGTAGTTTAAGCCAACATTGATTATATTTGTAAATACTTTTTTATGTATATTATTAAAAAACTTATCTTACAAAAAAATAAAAAAAAATTTCTCCAGAAGCAAATACAATACTACATAGTAATGCATTATAAAGTACACAAACTTTTTAAAAGTACTTCAAATTTATTTATCTTTAACTAAAATGTTTAAAAAATATTTTAAAATGAGATAAATAAACATAATATTATATAAAAATGAATTAAAAATGGTTAAACAAATTATAAAACTATATTTGTAAATGTTGCTTAAGAGCAACATTTACATATATAATTTATAGTTTATAATTTAAAATATAGTAAAACATGAATTTAAAAAAAATGTATGTAACATACTTGTAAATATATCTGTTTTAATATT
>JAPDSC010089035.1:0-11896 GCA_026290005.1 Latrodectus geometricus | reverse complement strand
TTAATAATATAAATTCCACGTATTATTAACAGGCGCCAGCATTGACGTAATTGACACTAAGATTTACAAAAAAGTATTTTAATTTCGATTTTAGAGTCAAAATTACTTTTTATTCATTACACTGATTTATTAATACTTAATGTTTCAGTTAATTAACCACAATTCAAAAATTCTATATCAACCCCGATCCGAATTTCTTTAATATTAATTTAAAAAAATTTAGCAAATATTTTAGTAACACTAGTTAATAAAAATTAACACAAACCAAGGATGCATGAAAGCAAGTTAGTAAAACAGATTTTTAAAAATTTAGTTCATTAATCGGAAATGAAATTATCATTACGCAATGGGTTCCTATTACCAGCCGATAATTTATGAAATCATGAGTGTTCGCAAATTAGAGGTTCGGAAAAACTATCATCTCTACTATATAAATCGATATTTTTTTTTACAAATATTAATTATTTAAGGTTTAAAATGTTTCAAGAAAATCAAATTTTTTTGTGATTAATCTACAATTATATTTAAATATCCTTAAACACTGAATAATGGTGCAATACATTTTAACAATGTTTACACTGAAGAAAAATGAATTTAGATCGAAAATATCCTTATGAATCATTAAAATTCATTCGGAATTTGTACCAAACAAAATTTGTTTTATAACATTTTTAAAGTTTTTCTTTCGGAAACGAGTATTTTTTAGAGATAGCAATGTTACAGTTTTTTACGCATTAAAAATTATTTTTCTTTCAAACTTCAAATTTTAATAAATAGTTTGAGTGGATCATAGAAAACTGAAATTTTTATTTTCATAACACATTTTTTAAACCTATTTCCAAAATCAATACACAAAATATCCCCAGTTGCAGTAATTACACGATTTTCTAGTATCACCATTGAAGATGTCTCTTTATGCCAACCAATGTCAATAAATGTCCAGTTGATGATGTTCTGTTTAAGTAAATTTTCTATAAAAGTTTTAAATTTACTTAAATTTACTAAGTAAGTAGAAATGTTCCAATAATGGAACTGAGACCACTCATATGATGTCAACGATTTTGATGATGCGGAAATCATGCATTCAGCATGTCCTTTTATAAAACTCTACATCTACTCGTTTGAATAATCGCTTAATAATTTTCATCAATTTTTGGAAATCAATGTATATGTTTGATATGTATATTTGGAAGCAAGAATCTAGAATGTGCCCCTTCTAATTTTTACATTTAACTGATGTTTAAATTAAAAATATAATATTTTTAATCTTTAACCCTTTTGATGTAGTATCACTACTTTTGATAGAATCTTACTTGATTTTATTTTGATGAAATATTTATTTAAAATAATCAACTGTTTAAATTTATGGGTTGGAGAGAATCTTGTTGCCTTCTAAGCCTTTCTAAGCTATATTTCTTAATAAGTGTTTAATTTTATTAACATGGAAATTATTAGTTAAAAATGTTATAACAGCGTTAATCTAATTCGGTAAGAGACATCTTTCTTGAGTTCTGAATAAAGCGAGTTTGATATTTCTCTTAAAGATGACCATCTAGTGTCTCCCTGCTGCTGTCGTGTAGAGAGGATGTTGTTGGTTGATTTCGAAACGTCATCACATAAGCTTAATTTAAAATGACATGGATAGGTTTCTATGGTAAGTTTCTACATTTATAGTGAACCCGCATTGCCGGTACGCTGGATAGCTAGTTGATGTGGTAAAGCCCAAGATCCTTAGAAGTCTTCAGTGCTTGCAATCAGCTATATTCCAATAGAATTATGCGCAACCAGTGTGACATTCAATTTTCAAGAGTTCTTTACCTATTAGATTGAATTGCTATATTGGCTTGTCTTCAATGTTTATCACTAATCGAAACACCTGTGTCCATGCTTGAGCAGCAACTGGCATTATATACACCACCCATTGATTTACCAGACACCTTGGCAACATGTAGAAGCAGCATGGACTGCTATATCCCAAAAATATTTCTAAAGGCTCTTTAATTCCATGCAAGGGTTGTGGTAATGGTTGCAGCCAACATTAGCGGCTATACTAACTACTGACTCTATCATCATCCACACTTTACAAGAATCCATAATTTCATTCATATTTGGCATTTTATAACGTGTCACCTGCCAAATATATTTTGCTATGACGTCTCTCGTCTTTCTTGGCTCTGCTTTTTTCATAGCCAGCCATATAGTTTGAGCTTCTTTATGATAGTATGTTATAATTTTCCAACAACTGAAAAAGGAAAAAAAATGATTTTGAATCAAAAATAAGTGGTCAATTTTTAATTAAAAATATTTACTTAATTGTGACATTTCAAAAAATCGTTTGTTTTATGAAACTTATTCCCATTTTTCTAGTTTAGTGATTTATCTAAGAATATATAAGTTACTTTAATAGCTTCGACCTTTTAAAATTATTCATTTTATGGAATTTTATCAAAGTTATATCTGGAGTTATCTTAGATATTTTCTACACACTGTATAGGTTCATGTAGAATTATGGAGTTATGAAACTTGTTCAACCGGAAGCATGGTTTTAACATATATGTCCATACCATTTCTTTTTAAATGCTAAAGTATACTATAGTTATATGATATATATATATATATATATGCGTGTGTTTGTAATAGAACATATTACGAGAAACAAAGAAATTGCTGTAGGTTATGCTCTCAAATATGTGATCTAACTGTTAATGATTTAAAAAAAAGTCTTTTCATTTCAGGAAATTCGTGGCACGCGTCGTTAGGAAATATAAGACATTTTAAGGAGTTATTAAGCGAAGAAAGTCTTTCCGTGGACGGAATTGATCATCTTGAATTAATTGCAATAATTATGTACACTTTAGTGATTTCTCAATTTGTGGGGACAATTTTACGTAAACAAGATATGAGTAAAAGCATTTTTGAACAAAAAAGTAAATGATAATTTCGTTCTAGAAATAGAAGACATTTTTCCTGTCGGGTAAGTAACATGACAAGATAAAATAATGTGCCATATTTTCCTATATTATTATCATTTGTTTATGTTTACTGTATGGGTGTAAAATAATTATCTTAGAAAGTGAAGGTCTTCCTTTTTGTTTGAAAATCGGGAATTCGTTTTGTTTTAAGTAAACTCTCCGTGGACATGAATTCTTTCAAAATTAATAATTAATTTTAATGTATTTGCTGAAGCATCCCAAAACAAGACATATTTATAGATTGGGAAGTCGAAAAATGTATCGTTATCATTATCATTTAAATTTTCATCCAATAGTTATCTTAAGCAGCTCAATCATCTAATTATTCATTTCTTGACTAATGTCACTAATAACATAATACTTGCATTAAAAGGCTGTTTAAGAGCTCTAAGCAGTTAATATCTCTTCACGATGAAATGGACGTCTCTATCAACATAAATGTGGTTTAAGAATTTCAAACAAAACATTACAATTACACAGTAATATCCTATCTTCACACACACAGGATTGCCCTACACGAATGCAACTGCATTTTCTAAACTATATTTTTTTTGTCTTGAGTAGTAACGAATGACCTAGAAGACATTTTAGGAAGTTTTCGATTTTAATAGAAAATATAAACCAAAAAATAATTTAATTAAGACCAGACTCTTAAATTATAAATTATTAGAACTAATTAATGGTACGAATTACGTTAAAACAAAGCGAATTTTTTTGCATTGAATATCTGAAGATATGAGATCAAAGAATATCATTGAGAACTTCAGAATTCTGACATTCATTATGTTTTCATAAAAAAATCTTCTAATATTCCAGATTTACTAGCATAAGAAAAAAAAATTTCAAGTTGTTCCTGTATTGCAAAAATAAGAGAAAAATAGTTTATGAAATAGCAGGTTATGTGCCAGGTTATTTTTGAATCTGTCTGCGTTAGGAGAATCATTTAATAATCAGTATGACTGTTTTACAGTGGCTTAAGCTATCAATATCTATTCATTAGAAGACTGACGTCTCCAACAATATAAATGGTTTTTCAATAAGACTCATAGGAATTATAGGAAACTCAAACATAAAACATTTTATTTAATGCAACTTCTTTTACTAGAGAAAAGTGTGCAGACATTTCACATAAATGTAAAATAGAATTAATAAACTCTTCCAGTATATTAAATGCTAAATATTTTATTAAAAAGTGCATTGGATTAGGCTTAAAAAAATCAATGAAACGAATAAGAGTCCATGAATCGCAAATAAATATTTAATGAGGAAAAGAGAAAAATTTTCAAGTAAAAGGCGTTATTTATTAAATAGCTAAAAGAATAGAACATGTTATATTTATAGGCTTTGAATGTCTTAAACACACAACCCCCAATGAGAAAGCAGAATTACAAAAGATTGATGTAAAATTGCGGGCCTCTTAAGAGACTCCAAGTTTTAATTAACAGAAAGAAACAGATTTTTCTTTTTGCGATAACATATATTATAGATTTGATATTCACTTCATCTACTGCGAAAACAGTTGAAATGGAAATAATAAAATTTAAAAAATATTCATGTTATTGATTAAAAATATCATTTGAGTAGAAAAAGCCAAAAAGAATATTATATAGACAGAAATTAATGACTTTTTGGGCATGACACAATAAATATCACAATTAATGTCAAATTTATTTTTCTGTTCTTTCGAGATACTTTTTCAAAACAAAAAGTAAATTGTGAATTTAAAGATGAAACTTGGCAAAATATTTTTGAAAGAAAATCGTTTATCTAATAATTTTCATAAAGAAGAATTTGACAATCTTGGAAAATTTTAAGGGAATTTCAGCCAATTTTTCAAGAATGTGTTTATATTAAACATTAATTTAATGCAGTAAAATTTCGGAGAATGCAGAATGGAAAATTGAGTGTAATTCGCGTCAAAAATTATATTTGTTTCTGAAATAACTTCGTAAAGTAAAAGAATAAAGTAAAGAAAGCACTTGGTATTATTTACAGAATCTTTTTTGCTTGTTATTACCCAAAGAATGACATAACAGACTTGGTAATATATGGATAATAGATACGTTTGCAGTGAAAATTCAAGAGAATAATTGAATTTGAAAAATTTTATATTCGTGACAAATATGGAAATTTCCATTTTTTATATATATAAAGTGTTATATTTAATAATATTGAGTCAGGTATTATGACTAAAGGGTATACAAATGGAATAATTAAAAAACTGAAAAGTCTATGTGATATATGCTGAATTGCTTACAAAAAGTCATTAGTAATGATTATCAATTCTGTTAAAGCTTAAATTTAAACATTGATAAAAAGCTCTATGCAAAAATTTGGATTTCTTGTAATACATTGGATTTATTCCAGGTAAATATTTACGTGTTGAAGGACAAATTTCTTATAATAAGTTTGGCTTATAATTTTATGTTCCTACAAAAAAAAGTGTCTATTTAATGTTAAATGGTTTTATCATTTATTGAGACCAGAAAGAATGTATTCGTTTCATTCAGAGTTGACATTTCAAAATAGTTTTAAAATTTTTGACGAATTGCAATGCTACAGAATCAGATAGAAGCTGATTTTATGTTAACAAGTAATGAAGATTGAAACAGAGCCAAGTGAAAATTTTAGAAATTTTGAAAAAATTTTGCTTTAAAGATCTTTAAATCTAATAAGGCAAAACTAACTGATGAAAATTTTATTCTAATTCATTTAATGAATCCAGAAGGTTATAATTAATAGTTATAATCCCACTGAAGTAGAAACATAGTCGCTTTAGTGAATCTAGAAGTATAGTGTTTGTAATGATTTCGACGATTACGAGATGGCGCTCTGTAGGCAGCAAGACGAAGTCATAGCTTTGTTTTTGAAGAGGAAAGGAGAATAAGATGGTGTCGATGGAGAATGTTAAAAGTGTTTTTCGTTTATAATAATTTCATGTTATTTTATTTTATGTTCTGTACATTCTTAGAAGATAATAAATAATTGGATGATAAATAATGAGTCATCAGTTTGCGAAACAAATTTAATTAAACATCCTACATGCTGAAAAGATTAAATTCACCTTAGTTTGAGCTATCTCATGATCGAAATTATTGTAACTTATATAAAAATTTATTAATGAGTGGGAGAAACTGAATTAAATAAGAGGCTTGATGCTTAAGGGAAAACCAGAGATATCAAGCTTGTAAGCCCATTATGGCACTTACAGACTCGAGAAGATGCTCACAAAGCTCTGTGTACTTCTGCAAGAAAAGAATGAGAGCTTTTCTATTGAAAAATGAGTTTTGCAACTTATTAAAGGAGTGGTAGAAAAGGACTTGATTCCGTATATATTCATTATTATTAGTAGAGATGTATCGTACGATTGGCATGTTATAAAGCATAATAAGAAAAGGCAATATGTTAAATCTTGTGAAAAATTCCGAATTCTCCATAATTGCTTACTATTGATACCATTCTTTGCAGCATGAAGATTAATTCAAATAGCAAAGGATGAAATTACCTCTTGCAACTACCATTTAGTTGACTTTTATATTGATAGTTATCTAAAGCATACTAAACTAAACGCTGTGGTAAGACATCCCATCAGAGGACCAAGGCTTACAGTGCCTATATCTGTTTTCTTGATCAAGAGCTCTGGGGTGCGAAGTATATGTCCCGTTTATGTGGTCAGCCTAACGCAAAACCTCCAGTGTTTAGTTATAAAACATGCTTGGTACTCAGTGTTATCGACCCCACTGAAAGAATGAAAAGCCGAGTCGACTTTATCCTGCCCGAGGATAGAACCTCAGATTTAGAGTCAAGAGCGTGATAAGCTATCACTACACTGCCGGGCTTCATCTAGAACCTTCACTTCACCAAAATAAATAGAAATGCAACAACATCTCAACTCAACTTCTCGTTGAATAAGAATGAGATTACATAAATGGTGAGGTAATAATGCAGTCATCAAATGAAGATAGTTTATTAAAAAAAATATGTCTATGCGAATGAAATAGTTTTATTATGCGAATGAAAAAATTATTTGTAAATATATCATTGATTTATTTACATTTTCCGATAAATTTGCATATTTTAAAATCTACCCGTAATTTTAAAATTCAAATGATTTATTTTTGTTTTTATTTGATGGTGCTGATCATTTTTTAAATAAAAATTAATAAATTATTTGAAATAAAAATTACAAAAATGATATTTTCGTTAAGTATGTTTTGTATCATTGTTTTAGATTCACATTTAACGAAATGTCTTTTTAAATTCGTGTAAATATAAATGTATATTAATTACTTTCTGAAATATTGTTGGACAAAACTGTTGATATTTCAATATTATAAGACTTTTTCGTTTTTATTTCCTAAAACTACATTTCATCCCAGTAATTAATTCAACTTTAAAACTTTAACTGTTAGGTTTCATTTGAGAAAAATTTAATAATTTTAAGTTGATATTGAACACTAATTAATAAGATTTATCCTTACTTAAAAATAACTGAAATCGAGTTTATTTCTGTATTTGACTGTAATTCTAAATCACAAGTTAAATAATTTCTTTTTTAAAAAAAATATTAAAATACTAAAAACCCAAAATTTAAGTCCAATTTGAAAATAAATAATATCTAAATAATATGTTATATATGTTTATACATTTTAAAATAATATACTAAACTATACTATATATTTATGTACTATATTGATACATTTTTGAAATATTAAATATCGTGGTAAGACTAACTTAAACTAACTGAAACAGGCTCGAATATTTAAATCAATTATTTATTACAACTTAACATTAAGAAGGAAATTTAAGTTGAATATCATTTAGTGTAAAAAAAATAAAAGTATCATATTTTACAGACTGGTATTCTAAAATGTGATATTAACACATGCAAACAAAAATTATTCTTTAAAATATGTAAAAATTAGGTGAATTAGTTCACTAAAAGAAGTCAATGAATCCACAGAAACATCAGGAAATAAAAATTAAAATTTTCACCATTTTAAACTATCAATTCAGCTGATAAGTTAGAAAAGAAATTGTAATAACTGCGTAACTAGGCTCAATAAATATTTGAAAGCCAAATACACTGCCAATGAAGTTTAGTCTACATGAAATATGACGCCACCGACGAACAGAGTCTAATTCCCGCTTTTTCTATCTTTTTGCTGTGGACCTGACATCATTAGGTCATTTAGGATTCTACATCAGTTAAGGTTTCAGAATCTTCATTTAGGATTCCACATTATTCAGGATTTCAGATTTTCCCAGAAAATGTTCTGATCTAGAAGAAACAATGCACCAAATACCATTAATCCAAAACTGCGAAAAGAAACAATTACCACGGTGGTGGAATTATGGTTTGGGCAGGGATCTCACTCGGTGATCACACTGGCTCACATGTCCTCCAAGGAGAATTTGTGACTGGTGTGAGATATCGGGATGAGATCCTTGATGCATATATCCACCCATATGCCGATTCAACTGTAAATGATTTCATTGTGATGGATGGATGATAACGCATGACCTCGCCGAACTGTAATTCTTGAGGAATACTTTAAGGTCTTGGTCTGTAACAAATAGAATAGCCAGCTCAATCTCCAGAGTTGATTTCCATAGAGCATCTGTGGAATAATCTTTATA
Source organism: Latrodectus geometricus (assembly GCA_026290005.1). Lineage (NCBI taxonomy): Eukaryota > Metazoa > Arthropoda > Arachnida > Araneae > Theridiidae > Latrodectus > Latrodectus geometricus. Next base: position 3,284 of record JAPDSC010089035.1, on the reverse strand, counting down.
GACAGGTTTCTGCTTGAAGTCTTCCTCTAATGTCTGTAGGAGAGTTGAAAAACAGCTTAATCCGAGTCTTGTCTTCGCTTCCCATTACGGTAACTGAAAATGGAAATTGATGCCTCCAGTGAATTGAAGCAAAGGATGGCCATATTCCTTATTAAAAGTGCTTTTTATTATGTTTTCTATGAAACTTCACCATATAAAACATAAATTTTTTTTCAAACAATTGACTTGTTCAGCAAGATTTCTTTCTTTTTTTTTTTTTTTGTTCTATATCATTAATTCGTTTTTTTTTACGTAAATTTCCATGTTGTTATCAGTGCATGCCTGTTTTGTTCACATGTTGCACAAATTTGGTGTTTCTACATTCATTTGCAAATAAGGCGTAAAAAGAACTGTTTGTTTCTAAACTTTTGGAGGCTAATGTATTTTTAACACATGAGTATCTTCAACGTATCTTTTGCTTTCATATTCTAATGAGTTTTATAACGACAAACAAGTTATTATAAGTTTTAATTTATTTTTCGTATTCTTTCACAGATATATGAAGATGATAAAGTTTTGGCTTTCAATGATACAAGTATAATTATACAGTGAATATTCAAATTAAATAAATAAAAATAAAACTTATATAAATTTTTCGAAAAACATTGAATATTACTAGCTAACTTATATCTATTAATATTAATTATCTCTCTCTGTATATATAATTATATTAGCTACTTTATCTATATAATTATTTTTTTTATCTAACTTATATAAATTACCTCTTAATAACGCTTAAATCAATGTCTCTAAATTTTAAAAAATTTTCTCTATAATATCAATGGTTTCTTCATGCTCAAAGAATTCCTCATTTTTAACAACTGAATAAATGTCCAAATTTAATTGTACAAATTTCATTTGCACTTTGTTCATCACATTATCCGTTTTCTTTCTCAAAAATCTTTATTCATAACATTTTAAAGTGATAGACTTATCTTGGTTGATTTTTCATTTATATTCCTTTTCCTCCAATTTAAAATGCTCTCAATGAAATAAATATGATTATGTAAATTCATTCTACACTAGAATCCAAATAAAAGTGATGGGCACACGATGAACCCTCTAATGGAAACATGAATATTTGTGTTTCTGCTATATAAAGCTACAACTTTTGTGATTATGGATGCACTTCTTGAAGTTTATATGATTATGATATCTTGGTATTTGCCTTACATACATACATACATACATGTATATATATATATGTATATATGTAAGGAGGTATCTTTTATACACACACAAACACACACACACACACATATATATATATATGTATATATGTATGTATGTATGTAGGTACATATATTTAAATATTAGATAAGCACATTTCCTATAATTATTAATTGTTTTAATTAATGAAACTTTAATTTTTTCCATAATTGTAATTTAACTATGATGCAGGAAGACGGAATTCTAAAATATTTTGAAATATATTTTGCTTTAAATATCATTATAGTAAATAAAGAAGTTAAAAATGTTTTTTTCTAAATTATGTATGATCCCGGAATTTATGTATTCAAAACTCCAAGCATAAATTTAGATATTTGATTTACACCCAATGAAGTAATATAATATAATGAAAAAATTAAAGAGTTAAAATTATTTTAAAGCTCATCTTTGCATCAATTTGATTTGAAGGTTAAATTCCATCGAAGCATTCATTATCACTGCCAAGGTCCCGAGGACTCCAAAAAGAAAGCATTGCAGAGGCGTGTACTCTAGGCGTAGTTTCAAGGACGGCTAAAAAATATGCCTACAACAAAGATTGTTATATTCCCCATTATCGTTAAAGGAACTTTGAAGATGAGATAAGAGTAGGAGTGTTTCGGTTGCAGTGCCCGCCTAGACTGGCTCATTTTTTCCATAATTGTTTTCATCAGAAAACTATATACAGAAGAAATTTCTTTATATCTTGTCCAATTAGTGGCAACAATTCTTCATTTATCTCAGCTGGTGATGAAATACGTAATTTGAGAAGAATGAAAGGCAAAAATTTAGAAAAGTCATTCTTGAAGTAACAATCGGTTTTTCCAATCCTTTGAACAGGCGCTTATTATACTTTTGATGCCAAGAGAGTGCAAAATATATGATTATTGAATTTAGCCTCCCTAATTAATACTAAGTTAATATAAGTAAGAATATCTTTCGTATTTTTCACTTGTTAGTATTTCTATTACGATGTTGCTGTTTATATACGATAAAAATTTCTGGAAAAGAATAGTTCCAGAGAATTAGGTAATGTTATCTAATTTTTAAATTAAGCCTGTTAAAATAATTAATGGTTTGTAGGATTTATAGCAGTATGTTATCAAACCTTCGCAAAAGTTCATGTCCGATTTTCCTTGAGAACACTATAATGTACTTAATAATCTGTGCTGTGTTTCACTGTATTACACGCAATTGATATACAATACGATTCAGTACAATATAATACTGTAACAACACAATACCGCCTTTTTTCACAACACAATAGACATTTTTTTTTCGCGGCCTGCTAAATAGATTTCGAAATGATATCTTCACAATGAGCAATCAAGCAACCTATTAAGATAATATTGCCTTGATTACAATATTAATAAAGCTTTAATGGAAAGTAATCAATTCTAAAATTTCAGGAAATTGCGGAGATGAATGTTGATATTTCCTCCACACTTTGGAATAAAGTGGAAATGTGAATTTTAAGATAATTTTAAGAAAATGCTCTATTTAAGACAATTTGACTTTAAATAGAGCACAAACTTTTATGCAGTTGTTTGCACATTGACTTAATTTATAATTTTGATAATTTAAACAAACATTTTTATATAAATTAGAAGGTGATCTGAAATTTTAATGGAATATCAAAGCCACATGTCAAAATACGTTTCTTCATCAAATGCATATTAGTTGTCCTAATGTTTATCCATACACGCATTATTCAGATTTTTAAAATATAATATATTTAGAATGCATAAAAAATGTTGGTTAAGAAACAATGAAGCATTATTCATGAATTATTTTACCACATTTCCAAGATCTATACCTAACCTTTCAATAAAAATATTATTCCGAAGCCTCTAAAATTTGGGTTACGTATTGTTTTCACGAATGTTACCACTAATTTTGCAATTTCTCTTCTAAAAAATATTTTTAAATACGAAATATGCATCAGTTCTTTCAGAAATTTTTATTTAGAAACACATTTGAGCTTGTTTCTTTGTATAAATTCCAAGTGTACTGTGGCACCAATATATATATATATATAT
>JAPDSC010089021.1:0-12110 GCA_026290005.1 Latrodectus geometricus | reverse complement strand
TGAAGCTTACACGTTTCCGTATACCAGCTTCAGCTTATGAATGACTTGTTGCACAGCGCAAAACTCTATTTTAGAACTAAAATATTTCAAGACCATTTGTTCAGGCTAGGACTTAATTCAGTAATTCAGCTCTATTAAAAGGAGACTTAACTTTTGGGAATTTATTAAAAAAAGCCGGTAAAAAGAAGAAAACCGTTATATACAATGCATTTTTTAATATATTCTAAATAATAAAATTACATTCTTTGTTGGTCAAGAATATTTTATGAGCTGTTTTCTTACATACAGTAATGTTTGAACTGAATTGCGAGAGGTGTAAATTTGTTCATTCAAATACCAACATTTTTAGTTTATTTCAGCTTTCCAAAAATATCCAGACGTTTTTTTTGGAATTTTAATTTGATCACAGCAAATGTTTTCATGTAACTGTAGGGTTCATAAAAATAGTGTCCTATCCTCGTATTTTTGGTAATTTGGTCCAACTTAATGAGCAATTAACAACTCTCTTATATTTTAAACATTTTTTCATTTGATGTGTATTGATTATGAAATATTTAATTTAAAACATACTTTTGAGTTATTAGATTAAAATACGATATCATAGTTCATCAAAAAAAAATCCTGTTCGCACAAATTTTCCTGCGAGCTGAATTATTTTATGCTACTTGGAAAATAAATAAACGCATTGAGCCCAAAATTAATATCGATAAAATACAAAAGTAGATGCGTCGTTTTCAATATCTTTTTCGAGGTTTCTTCACTGACTTCTTTTATATTATTTCAATAATTATGTCTAATTGGTCACATTATTGGAAATCGGTGAAACAAAAACAATTGACTACTCTAAATTCACATATGGATTTCCGAAACCCATCATCAACAAATAACGCTGTAAAATTAAAACTTAGTAGTTTGTGTCGAGGGTGGAAAATTTTTTTTTAATGTTTCAAGGGAGACATTATGAGACTGTGTATTGTTTCTCTAAAAATTTATGAGGTAATTGCTTGACTACTTGAATTTTTCGTGTATTTTAGTTTGATATATGACGCTTTTTTTTCCTAATAATTATAGGTTTATTAAATTTATGGCATGACATATATTTGGTTATAGGATAAATTGACGCAATTACTTTACTGATTAAAATTTCCATTTTAGCATTATTTCATATTTTGATAATTTTACATTGCAGTTATTTCATATTTGCGTGTTTGATTTCTTCTCGAAAGATAAATATTTTAACAGGTAAACTTTTTCTTAAGATATTTCAATTAAATATATAAAACTAAAAACAAAAATAAGTTTTCATATATTCGAAATGTATTTTTAATTAAAGGAAATAAATTGGAGGAAGAATTGATTACTTGATAAATAATACATATTTTAAGGATTAAACTTATTTTCAAAATAAATGTGTTGTTAAATGATTTAATAAAAACCATAATAATAAATAATTACATACATTTCAACTCACAAATGTCTGTTCCTTATGTATGATCTAAAATGCAATCAAATTAATTCAGAAATTTTATTTTGATGTATTTAAATAAAATAAATAAATGATTAGATATAACCAATAAATAAAAATATAATTAATAAATCAACAGCTAATAAAAATAAATAAATTAAGTACAAATACAAGAAGAAATTTCCTAAAATGATTTTATGGAATATAATCTCTGAAAAATAACAATGTGCTTATTTATCCAGGATTTCATTTTTCATTAGCAAACTTAATATAATTCCTTATTAAGGAATTTTTTTAATTCTGTAAATGTTTGGCAAAATAAGCTTCATTATTGATGAAAATTTGTTTTTATTTTTTCAATAGTAAATTTAACCTCAAAATAAAGATGAATTTATAATTTATATGTTGAACTTTTTAATATTTTTTAAATCAAATAGACAAAGTGAAAAAATTCTTTAGAATACTTTTATTTATTTTTAAATAATTTCTTTTTGCTTTTAAAACATTCAAGATTAAATAATCAGGGAGAAAAAACATTGATTCAGACTATTCAACAGAAAATGGAATTAAGCTGTTTACAAGAGAATAGCAAAAATAATGTTAATTCATTCAAGAGAAAAAAAATCAAATAAATTTAAAAATAGAAAAATTTTTTGTTTAATTATCTTACTAGACTAAAATATTTTCAAGTCAAAATAATTTTTAACATTTTTCAAGGTATTTTTCATTGCAAAATATTTTCAAACTAAAATATTATGCCATATTTATTAATTTGAAATCAAATCTCTAATTTTTTAATTCCATGACACTTTAACTCGTGTAAGCTGATATCCTAAGCAAATTTTAGAAAATTATTCTCACACTAATGTCTACTTAGTGAAGATTAGATACCGCAGATACCGGTAATTGTTGGAAACTTAATTAGTTATGTATCAAATTAATTTTAAAAATTGTAATATTTTTCGTTTTTTGAACTTACTTTTCTATTTTTGAAACATTTTAATAGCGAATTATCTAAAGTTCATAAAATATAACAAGTGGCAAATTAGTGTGGTTTCTTCTAATTTATTTATTCTCATCTGTATTTTCTAGAGAAATTAAATTCTAAAGATGTAGTAGCATGCAACCTCACAATCGATAAGAGATATGTATGCTCTCTTATCGATTATTAAGTTTTATTACAGTTTTATTCTGTAATAAAACTGATTCGCAGATCAGAATCAGTTTTATTACAGAATAAAACTGATTCTGATCTGCGAAACATCAGAGCTTATCATGGCACAATTGTTTTTCAAGATGTAGTTAATTCACACATTAGCTTTTGTGTTAATAAAGTTTTCAAAAATCACTTCACAAATGCACCACAGAAGAATCTTGTCTTGTCTTTACTGTGTTGAAATTGTTCTTGTCTTATTTCAGTAAATGGTCACACAACTAAGTTATAAATAATTTTTATTTTCAGTATCTTTTGAAGTTTTTGGATATGTTATTTTATGTTGAAGGTTCTTTTTTTATCATATTTATTTCCAATAATTCATTTTCACCCTATTCAATTATATAATAACACTGAAATCCCTGTTAATAGTTTTCCTTTTTGAATCTTTTATAATTCTTATTCGAATCTATTATTTTAAATGGCTGGTGAAGGAAAAAATTTAAAATTATTTACTAATTGTTAATTGAGTGTGTATGGAATATGTGAATATATAAGTTATATTGCAAGGCATAATTTTTTCTAACAACTATTTATTTATAACAATATTTATATAATATGATTGGAAAATAAACAAAAATTTCAAAGCAATACACTATGACTTAAAATATATAGAATACATTATATATACTACTATTTTAAACTATACCAAGCATCTTTATTCTTGGAAATTTTTACTTGTTTATTTCTGAATAAATAATTCAGTCATTTTATAAACTATATTCTTTTCCTTGAATAACGTAAAACATTTTTGCATGCATCACCACCCTATTTTACGCATGGAAAGTTTAAATACACCGTGAATCACTTGCATTGAAATATACAATGTGAGGATAAGAATTATTTATACATCACTACCTATTGAATTTATATTCATAAAAAATTTACATAGAGAGAGAACATAAGCCTTTGAATTTGTTGAACAATATTTATAAATATTTATTTAATTTTTTTAGTTTGTTTTGCGTAGTTCAACGGAAAATTATTGTATAGTTTTCAGTTAAGAATGCATATATACTGAAGCTTTCTTTCTTTAAATCTTTAAATTATTTGAAATAAACATATTTTTAAAGAAAAAAATTTAATTTTTTGTTAAACTTTAAAGTTTATAAATCATTTTTTATATATAAAATTTAACAAATATTTTTAATTGAATAATTTCTGCTTATGAAAAAAAGCAATACTTTGATTATCAAAGAGAAATGTTGTAACTATTCGTAGATATTCAGCAAGAAAAATGAAAAAGAGTACTTCACCAATAATTCTTACTAATTTTTATTTCAGGTAAATTAGTTGCTGAAATAGTGGTTCCCATTGGGGGAGGAGGAATTCAAAATTTAATTTGAAAAATATTCGGATTTTATCCATTATATGTTGTTGAGCAAAAAAAAAAAATTATTGAAGAATTAAATTCTTCATACAATTTTTATGTGTCACAAAAGAAATTTGATAGACAAATTAATTAAAAACATCTTAAGAAAAATAAGAATTTCAGGGAAAAGGTTTTATTATTGTCAAATGTTTTAGATAAGATACTAAATAAGAATTTTGAAGTAGCAGAAATTATACCGTTATAAATATTTTGAGCATTGAATAAAACATAAAACTCGATGTTTATTCAAACATAATTCGTATAAACACATTCATAGTTTCAATACATAAAAAATCCAAGATTTGCATTAGAGAAATTCAATAAAAAAGTAAAATAATTCATATTTTAGTCACAATTCAAGAAAATTCATAAAGAGTTAGAGGTAAATCTGATTTAGATGTATGTCAGAAATTTTAGAAGAAAACCAAACTTTCTTTAAAATTGAATATTTTACTGATTACTTTAAGTTTAAGATGTCTTTAGTAGTCAATAAATATTACTGGCATTGATGCTGCATGTTTAAAGTGTTTAAATATTGAACATTCTAATCTCATCTCTAAAGTAAAATATATTGACTTTGTATAATAAGTTATTAAACTTTAAATACCACCAAGACGTAACAGGATTTAATAATACTTCCTGGTGGAAGGGGCTAATAAACTGGTAATTATCAAAACTTAAATGAATCAGTCCATAATAAATGTACTCATAAGCAATATGACAAATTTATTGCACTCAAAAATAATCTGTGGCACATGACACAGCAGAAACCATGTATTTTTGGATAGCAATCCAGGCAATTTTTTTCCACACACAATGTGAATATCTAATAAATAATAATTACATTTTTCAATCAAAAATTCAGAGTGAACTCGAAACATTTGTACTCCAAAATATTTATTATTAATTTTAGTTTGATATATTCAATTTCTTCATTTAAATCAAGACCTTTTATAGGATATAAAAATAAATAGCAAATTAATTTTAAAGTTTTGCAAGTAATCATCTTTTTGCGCAAATTTTTATAAGTAATTAATTCAAAATAATTTAACAATTTACGAACGCCAATCCAAAAAAAAGTTTTCATGTTTTAATTACTTTTATATCGTGTGCATCTATAAAAATAAATATTTCCTTACTTTTGATTTTTTTTTTTTTTTTTTTTACTTTATGGTATAAAAGAGGAGGAAATTCATTAAAATGTATCAAGATAAAAGTGTGACCCCAAGTGTTATAGTATGTAAACTCATAAAGAAAAAAATAATTATCTACTCGCATGATTATATTTCTTAACTAAAAGAATATTTAAAATAGCTTGTGATATGCTGCATTGATATCTTTCAGGGATTCTTTATGAAATTTCGATTATAGCATGGTAATCTGTATCCAAGCCGAGATGAATTATTCATAAGACTTCAGAGAAACATTATTTAATTTTTTTTCTATCTCATCGTTTCATGATCAATATTACGGTTACATAATTATAAATTTTTATTAAATTTTTTCATTACATAAAACGAAAAACATTTGACAAATTTTTTAATGTAGGTTTTTTTTAAAGAAAAATAAATGTATATTATGTATTTTATTTCCAATAAACAAGGTTTTGAGACATATATTATTATCAATAGTTAAATTCACAAGACATTTTGAATAGTCCCGGGTTCGATCTCAGGCACTGCTGAATAATGGAAGATTGATTCTTGCGCTTGCGCATGTACATTTGTCGGCTTATGTGCTTGAGAGTTTTCATGACTTTCTCCCTTGTGGTAAGTAAATGAGGCCTACTGCCTATTAAAATAATTATAGTGATTATTTATTATTCCCTGGAAAGATAATTTACTGCGTGAATATGAATATGCTTTACGATGATCTTCGACCGTAAGGTAGCCCACTACGTATTTTGTATTGAAAGCAACACAAATATATTTTGAATGAGTTCGCCGTCTCCTAGTGGGAGGAAAGCTCTCTTCAGAATGCAACATCCCGAATTCAATTCCTGTCACTGTTTAATAATGGGATAGAGATGTTGTGTCCATTCCCTCTGCAAATCGGAATGCTTCTTTGGGAGTTTTCAGGGTTTTTTCCTTTGCGATATGTGAGTATATACTACTCTTCTTGTAAAGTTCTCCCAAAAGGCAATTTACGCTGTGAATATTATAATGCATTACACTATCTTGGGCAGTTAATCTACCCACCACGCAGTATGATTTTTGATTTCTGCATATTTATCTATTGTAGTGAGTGCTTAGAAAGTTGTTAAGTTTCTTGCTTTGTGACTCATGAACACTAATCTTATCAATAAAAAGCCATCAAGAAAAACCATTTATGTGAGGTGGCTATTAACACGTAATAAATCATAGTAGAATAAAAACAAATTGGAAATAACAGCCTTATGTTATTAGGCTGTTTTCTACGTGCTTTCAAAGGTAATTTGAATGAGTTTACCATGGCTTGATGGGAGAATCATGGTTTTCGGAAAAATGCTCATAGATTGATTTCAGCTATTGTTGAACACCTAGAAATGGATCTTACATTGCTACTTTTTCAATACATATCTGTCTAAATGGTTATTTGGGAGTTTTTCGGGTTTTCTTCTTTGTAATTTGTTAATGCTTTCTAATAGATGAGATGAATATCCCTCAACCCGTAATGGATGTTTTAAATGCCTTACAAAAGAATTCGGTCATTAGGATATCCGGTTTGGATTGTCTCAGATATTTTGAATAAATTATATACATTTTTTACTTAAAGAAATTCTTGAAGGCAATATAATCAAAATATCACTACTTTATATTTAGTTCAGGTTTATTTAAAAATGCACCGCAATGACAACCAAAAAAAAAAAATAATAATAATAATGCATAACTGTATTTTAACTAGAACGTAAAATATATATTTCACTTGAAAATTATCTTAATAAAGAAAATATGTAATTTATAATTCAATATTATCACACGAAAAAATTGCAATACAAATTTGTTGTATAAATATTACCCATTTCTCATAAATAATACTCTAAACACTGGCAGCAGTTCAAGATGGATTCCAAAAATATATTTTTCTTAGGACTCTTAATTTAAATTTTTGAAAACATAGTTTTTGGTAAATAACGCAATGTTTAATTGGAAACAGAAATTAGTTCATGTTCGTCTAGGGGGTGACACGTGGTGGCGCCCGAATCGCATCATCCCCGTTGGGCTAGGAGTCTCCAACTCCATTCAAATAGTATCCACTTTACTCTTCCCGCTACAAACCGCTCTTTGCGCTTGACCAATAAAGATCTGAAGATTTCAACCGCGGCAGACCTCTATTGCATCGTCAGCTTCGAAACTTTTCTGCGTGACCATCGGAATCCACCTGAACGAGTGCGTAACTTTGTTAAAACTGTTACTACTTTTATTATAAATATTTCTTTCAAGATATTATTTGGAATGTGTTTGATTAGATTTCTTTTAATATTTGTATTCACAATGAAAATAAGAAATTAATTTTGATTGCGGAAAGATGGACAGATCTATTTTAATTTTTTTGTCACGAAATTTATTTTTAGTAGAATTAGAATATAAATTTGTTTGTGAAGGGCAAATTGTCTAAATAAATTTAATCATAAAGAAATAATTTTAAAAATAGTTTTTTTTTATTACAGTATGAAAATTTTTTAAGAATGGAATATTAGAAAAAGAATTTTTTTAAGTTAAATAATATAAAATGCATGTAATTTTTAATATTTATCACAAATGAAAGTATCCCATTTTTAAAATTTTTTCCAAGATAAAAATATGCTCCAAAGAAAATAATATGTAAAGAGATTTAATCAAATATTTCAGTTTTCTTAAGTGTTTAATTCAATTGAATAACTTAAAACTTATTTGAATTAAACCTGATAAATTGCTGTTCTTAAAAACTTCTTGACATTAAAACTTATTTTTATTATTTCCTTCACTCTTTTTAATGTTTACATTTCTCAATTATTCTAAATAAATATCATAAATTTGTTAAAAATTGTATATATATCTAATATTTATTCGAATTGTATCACTCAAACAAATAATCATGGACTTTCAATATTTATATACAAGTTATCAAAACTTTGGAGAAAAAGACAGCTATATTGCAAAAGTAATTTAAATTTTATGATTCTTAAATAACTATATTATAAATAAAATAATTCATATTATAAATAAAATAATAAATGAAATATGATTCTCTCAAATTGGAAATATTTCAATTTTTATTATTCAGATAAACTGGATCGTTTTGTACTTTTAATTGATAGTCTATACAAATTAAAACTAAAGATTTTAAATTGCATAGACAATAAATTAGAATACATATTTTGACTTATAATATCACGAAAAATGAACGAAAATGATAAAATAGTTGTTATAATAATTGAATAATACACGATATTTCAAATAGATGTTTAGTGGTTAAATATTTTGAAATATATTTAATATATCAGGTGGTCATACATAACAAAATGTCTTGCAATATTATCATTATTCAAAGACGCTTAACCGTAAGAATTTAATGCCGTATTTAACTTTATTATTCAACTTTGCTCATGTATTTAACTGTATTCATTTTAACAAAAATGTTTGCTGTAATTTCCCTTTTTGTATTATTTTATGATTTAATATATCAAGCACTCAAGTAAATGATTCTCTAATTTAATGTATCCCCTAAGTAATTTGTGTGTATGTATATAAAATTCTTATATTTAATTTATGCATGAAAATCGGCACTACAAGCATTTTCAGATAGAAAGTCTCTTTTTGTATCTAAAACTTTTAATTATCTCAAATGACCCATGAAAAATAAGAAACCAAATTATTATATATTTAATTAATAAATTTTACACGGTTAAATGCTTGAAATACATAATTAAAATTAAATTAAGAATGAAAGCGTTTAAAACAAAATTATAATTATGAAAAAAATAATAGCATTAAAAAGAATTTTGTAATATAGACAATTAATATGATCGGGCTACTTTATCAGTAAATACTTCATTAATACATATATTTGTTACTTTTTATTCAGGATTTCATTGTTAAATCTCCCAAAAATATTCATTAATAATAAATTTTGTTACTTTTACAAATATTTATGGTCGTATTTATCCGCAATCTGCTATCATAAAATGGAATAAATTCATAATATTTCTTGACTATTTCATATGGTTAAGGTATAAGAATAAAACATAAATATCATTTAAAGGAATCAATCATTAAAATTTAATTTTTATTAGTTTCACGTTTTACGAAATGGAACTATTCTGTGACATGGATTTATTTAATTCTGTAAATGTATTTCCTACTACACAATGTATTTGATCCGAATGATTTGAGTTCTGTATTATGTGTTTGTGTATTTAATATAATGTATGTGATTAGAAAGATTTGATTTCGTATTATGTATTCTACTATAATCTCTATTTTAGCTATAGGAATTGATTCCATATAATTTACTAGCATCAAATATGATTATGGCAGCTTACGTGATTTATATTTAACTATACATAGAATAAATTCCATACGATTAATTCAGGACATTATAATTTAATTTTGTAAATGCAATTTTAATATTTATAGAAGAAACTTTTAATTTAAAAAAATTTTTTTTACAATTATTTATTTGTTTTTCTTATAAACATTAAAAGCAAATTAAGAAAGAGATACTTTGCAAATATGCTATGACACAATAATTATTTAGATTTAAATTACTTAATGAAAGTGTGTAATTTAATATTAATTATTAATATTAATAATTAATAACATTTTAATTTTAGAGACATTCAGAAAGTCATATTTTCTTAATTCTCCTTCAGACTATAGCTTTAAAAATTATTAATATTGTTATTTAAACACGATATATTGAAATTTGCATTTGAAATAAATTTTTTGTATCCAATAGTAACAGAAGGATTTAAATTGAAATTAATTATATATTAGTCATTAAAATAAAAAAATCAAAATTTACTCTGGATTGTGTACTTTATGAAATGAAAATCAAATCGAAAGATGTGTAAAAATTTGGCTTTGTTTGCTTTGATATCCTCATGTATGTGAGATTCGCTGACAACAAAATAAGTACTTCACTGTTTATAAATGAAATACAAACAATTAATCCGCGTTAATTAGAAAGCATTTATTTTATTACATGAGAGAGAAGCTAGAACATATTCTATATGCTCTCACATATAACATTTTTAAAAATTCATAATTGAATAAGTGACTGAATAAAAAAATCATGCAAATAAATGAATAATACTAATTGTGAGAAGAGATGCTATCTGAAAATACATGACTAAATTAATTAAGGTTGTATTCAACTCAAAATAACTACTCATTCGAGAAATAACAAGTATTTAATAATAACCCACACATCAGGCTATTTAATTCTAACGAGCGATAAAAGCCATTCGCAAAGAACTCCATTTTTCTGAAAACTTTACATCCAGGTATTTTTTATAGCTTAAATATTGTGAGAAAAATATATCAATTTAAATATAAACTATTCTCCAACATCTACACTGTCTATCACAGTGCACTTTACTTATGTATATTTCTCCATTGAAGCAATGTTAATGTGACATTTTATATGTACATAGAAAGAACTCAATGTCTGGTTAAGTTCAACTCAAAATAACTACTCATTCAAGAAATAACGAGTATTTAAACCCACGCATATCAGGTTATTTAAATTATAATTCTTGAAAACGATAAAAGACGTTCACAATGAATTCTATTTTTCTGAAAACGTTTCTTTTGTTAACCAAAGCTTGTAACACAAATAAAAGTAAAAATCTATTCGAAAATATCTTTAGGTAAGTGGTTTTGCTACATAGTCAATATTGGATGTATTCACCAATAAAAATAGATGGGGAGATTGTTGTAATATTTTTAGATGTTACTATACCATTTGCATTTTAAATTCCTAAAAAATTCTCTCACTGATATTGAATATTATGAAGTTTCAATGAAAACAAAGTGATATTTTTCTTTTCTTCCCCAAAAAAGAACAATTAAGTTGTTTTAATGCAAAAACTAATTTTTCCCAAACATCATCCGAATTTCCAAATTTAAACTCATGCCATAAGAAAATAAATAATAAACAGACAAACGGAAAGATAAAACTAAAATTTTGAATAATTTCTTTTCAATGCTAAGGTACTAATTTGTTATTACTGATTAGTTATTACTGGTTTATTAATTATTAATATTTAGTCTTCTAGAGTCAACAAATATAATTTTCAATATATTTCTTACCAAATCTAGGAATAAAAAATTAAGAAAGCTGGAAGTGTTGAAAATTAATTACTTTGAAAAAGAAACTTTACAAAATAATTGCTTACCCACTGCCAAAAAGTAATAAAATTATATTTCCCCATTTTAATATGTTCTGAAAATTATAAGCATAAATATAATGAAGAAATTTTTCAAAATCTTTTTGAAAATATTTTTATTTAGTACCGAATAAACGCAGCAAAAAAATAAATGATGGAAAATAAATGTATTTTACAAGAAACTTAAAAAATATTTGCTTTTTTTAAAGAAAAAATAATACATATTTACTATTCCAATAATTAATATGATTATATTTCGCAACCAGGGTATATATTTTGTGTGAAAGGAATTCATAAGGAACGAAAATATGCTACGAAAATAAAATTTCAATACATTCTATGATAGTCACGTAATATTGGCATGCTAAGCGCAAATTATTTTATTCCCTTTGATGTATTTTTAATATGTTGTTCATAGGTTTTAGCGTTAGTGTTGAAAGAAATAAAAAACAAAATTCTAAATTGATTATTTTCGTCTGTCTTCCGACATTTTGGAGAAAGGATGAGGTTTAAGAGAAATAAAAAAATTTTAGTTTATAAATTTATGCTAGGTAGGAAAATTGCTTAAGCATATTTCAATGTAATGTATAATGAAAATAAAATATGTACTTAGTCTTTTTAAACTTGATATATTATGTTCTCATTGATTA
Source organism: Latrodectus geometricus (assembly GCA_026290005.1). NCBI lineage: Eukaryota > Metazoa > Arthropoda > Arachnida > Araneae > Theridiidae > Latrodectus > Latrodectus geometricus. Next base: position 59 of record JAPDSC010089021.1, on the reverse strand, counting down.
TCAGTCAATCACCTAAGGATTTACAGTGGTTTAAATGATTGACTTTTAATCATCTAAAC
>JAPDSC010089017.1:1080-16892 GCA_026290005.1 Latrodectus geometricus | reverse complement strand
TTATTTGGTTATTTGTCGCTGTATTATTTAAAGTGCGTTGAACAGAGTCAAGTTTGACGTGCGCTTTCAGATAAACATTCTGATCTTGTCTTGAAAGGAGAATAAAATTTATCTCTTGTTAATTGAGATTTAACAAGATATAAACTCTTAACTTAAGTAAAATCAAGGAACATTTATTAAATTTAAATCAGATCAGTATTTCAAAGAGCTGATATTACTGCACTGTAAAAATATAATACAATTTATTCAGATTTTTTTTTAACCACTTCAGAAATTATTTAAATCAAAATGGAGAAAAATAATTTCAAATGTCATGCAAGAGACATTTGAAATTATTGAGTCTGTAGCAGACAAATAACCTTCATCTGTTAAATTGAAACATTTTGCTTATGTTTATCTTGCATTTGACAAACAATAAAGTATTTAAAAATATCAGGAAAATTTGTTGCTAATGTGATGTAATTGATATATAAATATTGTATTCAATAAATTATAATTATTTAAGCTGTATTTGGCAACAGTTGGTACTACTTTTGAGAGCTGATTGATGTGCTAGATGATTAGAGAGATCTTTTTGAATTCATAATGTTGTTTTTGTAAATGATAAAAATTATGCTTAATCTCTTGATTATCTGTCTCTAATAAAAACAATCATTACAGTAAATATTTAAGTGCATTGTGAAAATTTTTGACTTTTTAATATACATACATGTTTTTTATTCATCTAAGCAGTTTGATAAAAAATATTAAAATGAAATGACAAAAATACATGCTTTACAATTTGTAAAGGGAAAAACTGTAAAGCATGTATTTTTTTCAATTAATTTTAATATTTTTTTTATTTCCTTTTAATATTTCAAAGCCTATACAATTTTTAAAGTGAAAAATTGCATAGGCTTGGTAAAATAATTGTAATTACAAATTAATTTTAATTAACCGAAAAGTATAAAGTACTAAAATTATAAAAACTATATACCAAAATCAACTCAGAATACATGTATAAAAATCTCACCTAGTAAAAATACATAAGAAGATATCACGTGATAATATAAAATGTAAGGAGGGATATTTTTCCCTTTTTCACAATTTTATTCGTTCTATTGAAACACTCATTCTATTAGATGGGGAAAAATCAGGAGTAAGAACACGTCTCAGAAAGGTCCTGCAACTTGTAATCACGTTTCTTCCGAGCTCTTTATAATGCGAGAGGCTCTGACTCTCGAAATGTTCGTTCCCTCTTTCGTTTTATCACTCAGTGTTTTACACGCGGAATCGAAGAAGTGTTTTCACACGTGATCGGAGTATCAATTCATTTGTGAAAATAGGGGAAACCATTGATGTTACGAAAATAAAAGAAGAAATATACTTCGTCTCCTAATTATCATTTTTACGTTATAAGATTATGCTGTTTCAGTATTGTAAATAAAGGGTAATAAATCATGTTTTGAATGCCATCTTAATTAATAATTATCTTTTTCTAAATGTATTTATATTTTTAAGCTCAGATATTTTTAATATGCTCCTTCATATTGTATCTAATATATTCAAGAATATTTGTAGTTACTGTGGTAATAATTATTTTAATGGTGCTGTTGTTACTTATGACACTTGACGAAGCCAAGCCCGCCCATTAAAGACTGTTCGAATGCAGTCAAAAACAGTATCTTACGTTTTTGAACAGGGCACTCCTTTACGAAGGTAGAGGTATCACTTATCTTATAGATGGCAGCACTATCTGAGTCTTCTTTCAATTTAGAGATAGAAATTCAGAAAAAAATTCCAAGGCCTGGCTTCTAACACCTTCAGATTTATTAATTTGGAGTGGGAACATGAAGAACGTTGTGACCAAGACATGTTGCGACCCAGTCACCATTAGTGGACACGATAACCATGGATTCGAACTCACTGCCTTCTGGTAACGAGAACGACGCCCTAACCACCCAGACAATCAAGGCCCACATTTTAATAGTAAACATACATAAGCTGCATGTGTTGCTAATAGTTATAGAGCACTTTTGTGCTGCTAATATTTGAAACATGGATTCAATGTTGAAATAGATATAAGTTAGAGTTGATTTTCGCTTTCGTACATCTAAAGTATCGATACTTCAAATCAAAATCATTTTAATCCTCTATTAATAAACATTTTTGATTGAAACATAGATAAATCATTAACTGAAGGCAATCGTGTTATCCTCACTATTATTAAAATGTAAGAGATCATATTTTCAATTTCTATATGAAAAATGCACATCTCAACTTTTTCAGTACGATAAAAAATTAATTCTTATTTAGATATTTTTTTTTAAAAAAAATCCTTTTATTTATTGTTGTTTAATATTAAAATGAAATAAATCCATTATTAGAATAAATTTTGGATTATTTAAATATCCCCTTATGGTACACGTGACCGAATTCGCCCATCTCGGAAAATTATAAAATGTGGCATAAATATCCACTAGATAATTAAATCATTGGGTTTGTTTAGTATATTAAGTATTTCTAAATGTATTCCTAGTACTCATTTTGTTATAAAAATTATTTTTGCATAAAAACGACATTATATCTATTACAGCTCATGTCTCAAGGAATTTAGAGATTTGCACGATTAATAAATTTCAACATTTGGCTATATCTCTCGAAATATCCGACTACATTAAAATAGTTAAGAACTTTCAGTATAAAATTTCTTCCTAAATCTATTCCTTGTAATAATTTTACTATGAAAAATAAATTTTAGGAGAAATATCTCATACTTTTAGTATCACCTAATGCTGTATGTAACTTTGAATTTGCTGTCGTTTAAAAATTACTAAATGGGGTCACATATCAATAAATATCCAGTTATATTTAAATCATTAGGTTTGTTTATAGGTCATAAGATGCACTTTAAAATATATAAAAATATTCATTTTATAAAGAATAGACTTTCGAAAATTAAAAACCTTTAATTTCTATTAATGTGAAAAAGCACGTGAAGATTTGTGTGATTAATAAATTTCTTCATTGGCTATATGTTGAGAATTATCCAACCTGTACAAAAACATTATTGCTGTTTTCAATTTATACTGAAACCTTAATACGAATCCAGATAATTATTTTATTATGAAAAAAAGAATTTAAATGTCACATACCATACATTCGCTATCGTCACGTGATACGCTACACGTGACTCTTTAGTTAGTTGGTTGGTTGGTTGGTTGGGTGGGTGGGTGCGCCAAACAATTGACTATCTATTAGCTTGACTTTCAAAATAATAAAAGTAGCCATCGATAAAAAAAAGGATTTAATCATTTGATTTATTAAGTATAAAATGCACTTCTAAGTGTAATTTAAGAATTCATTTTATTATTAACAAGATTTTAGAGAAGAACACCATTAATTCTTATGAGATTTACGATTATTATCATATTTCGACATTCGGCTATGCATTTAGAAATAAGCTGTCTATAAATAAATGGTTAGGTGAATTTCGTATAAAATGCACACCTAAAGCAATTCAAAGTATTCGTTTTATTGTTTGAATTGTTTTTCAGAAAGAAAATTACTTATTTTATGTCTAGCCTTATGCTACATGGGACTAACATTTCAAGCTTTAAAATATTATAAAAATGTGGATAAAACTAAAAAAATATCCCAAATAAATTAAATATTTGGTGTATTTGATATAAAATACTCTTCTAAAAAATTTATTTTAAACATTCCTTTTACTAAAAAAAAAAGACATTTTTTTCAGAAAAATGAAATTGTATTACCGAAATTGCTATTTGATTGCTATATAAACTTCAAACTTTGGATATAACTTCAGAAGAATGCATTATATATAAAAAAGGCTGGATACAATTAGTACAAAATGCAGTCCAAAATTCATTTTAGGTAATTATTTTATAATGACAAAAAAACTTTCTGTGAGGAATTTCATATATTAAGCTATATAAGACATTCAATAGAAACTATAAAATGTGGCAATATTTCAAAATAAATACAGTTTGTATTTAAAACATTAGTTATTTTTTAAAATGAAACACACTTCGAAAAAATTTTACGCGAAAAATCCCATACATTCTATGTAGGCTTAAGCTGCAAATGACTTTAAATTTACATATATTAGGTTGGGGAAAAAGAAATCCATTATTTTTACGTGAACTTTTTGTAACTTCTTTCAGATTCGCTTTGTAAAAAGGTTTAAAACAGTTTTCATGTAGATTTTTAGGTCATGCGCGTTACGACTGCTGACATGCGGTTAACTTCGATCATTTTTGATATTTTATAGACATTCTCGACGATGTTGTATCCATGCGAGGTGCATCTTTAGCATCCAAATACCCAAACGGAATCGACGAAACCAAAATTGTGCGTAACTGGTTGTTACAGTCATATATAGGACGATAAACACCTTTCACAATTTTAGCCACCTGGTTAGCATTTTCGCCATTATAAAAGAAAAACGAAAATGCATCGAATTTTCTGTTTGTTGTCTTCTATTTTTAAAACCTTGTACTCGTAACTGAATGAATCAAACAAAAAACCGCAAGAGAATATTTTAGTGTCAAATGTCACTTTTCCAACGAGCATAAATTTGAAATTGTTTGATAGATACCTCACGAGATAGCGATCACTACAGACTTCTACCGAAAAAATAATGGATAACTTTTCCCCCAACCTAATATTTAACAGTTATAAAATGTGGCCATGGATAAAAAAATATCCATATGTATTTAAATCGTTGGGTTTATTTGCGTGAGAAATTTCATATATTATGCTAAATATGAATTTTAATTGTTGGGCATGGGAAAATTGTTAAATAGAGCACCTTTCAAAATAAATTCAGATTTATATAAAATGTTGATCATTTTAAAAAAAATACATTGGAAAATATATCACAAGAAATAGTTATATTATAATAAATAAGTATCTGAAAAAAACCCTATTATTTCCATTACAAATTGTTTGCAGATTTATCAGGCTATTAATTTTAATCAGTTGGCTTTATCTATAGAAATATATTTCCTATATTAATATGGTTTGCTATATTTCGTATAAAATGCTGACGTCGTGCAATTCTATGTTTTCACTTTATTATGAAAAATATTTTTCTGGGGAAAATCCCAGGCATAATGTACAGCATTATGTTACAATTGACTGTGAATTTGCATGTAATAAAAAGTTGTAAATTGTGGCTTAGATGAAATAATGAAGATATGTATATATATATATATATATATATATAAATCACTTGGTTTATTTAATATAAAATGTTTTTCTAATTCGATTTTATTCATTCCCTTTTTTAATAAAAAATTACTTTTTCTGAAAAATTTCTTTATATGTATTACTTCTAATGTGACTGATAACTTTGAGATAAATATAAATTCCAACACATTTTTACATCATAAATAACATATCTTTATTTAAATAAAAAGGTGAATTTAGTTAAACTACATCTCTAAAGTAATTTCAGAGATATTAATGTAATTTTTAAAAAAAAACTTTACCTGAGAAATTTCATATCTTATGCTACATGTGGCTTTGAATTGGAGGGACAGCGAAAATTAAAAAATGTTTCTATATTTCAATTTAAATACGCTTTGTAATTAAAATATTGATTATTTTTTAATATAAAATACATTTCTTAATGTATTCTAAGTATTCGTTTTATTATAATAGAAATATTTATGAGAAAATTAATGTTAATTCAATTACGCCTTAACTGACAATGTACTTACTAATTTGTGTGATTATTAACTTTGAACATTTGGCTATATTCATAAAAATAACTTTATTATACTAAAATGGTTAACTGTATTTGGTACAAAATTCTCACCAAATTTAATGCCAGGTTTTCATTTTATTTGAAAAATCGCTTCGAATAAATTTATGTTACAATTGACTTGCATTTCATTGAATGTTATAAAATGTGTCCTAGATAAAATATCTATTTAAATCACCAGGTTTATTAATTATAAAATGCATTACAACATCGAATTTCTTTATTTAGTTTTAAAGAAAAATATTTTTTTCCTGAAAACTTTATAGGTATTACTCCTTATGTAAATTTGAATTTTGAGAGTCAATTATAAATTAATTATTTGGCTATATTTTCAGAAATTACACATCTATATTAAAATAGATAAGCGCATTTAATATGAACTGCAGCACTAAAGTCATTAAAGGTAATAATTTAGTCATGATATAAAAACTTTACTTCTACTAACTTCCAGTTTATTGGGAAGTGTTTTAAATTTAACATCGGGTTTTTTTAATGAATGTTAACTAAACAACAAATTTTAAAGTTAGATTTTTAACCATATTATACTTTTTACCCCGTCTTTTAAGTTTTTTAATTGGATCTTTTATTTGTTCCAAAAGCACCGTTTCTGCATTTTCTTCTCTATTATTTTCCAGGTTCTCTGCCAGGTTTTTCTTTCTCTTTTTTCTGTCTTTAATTAATATTTTTGTATTCTTTGGTATTTCGTTAAAGTTTTTATTTTTAATTTCAGTTGATGCCTCCGCATGCGCTTCTTTAATTCTATCTGTTATTTCCTCAACTCTGTTTTCCAAATCTGTGATATTATTTATTTTTGAAAAGATTTTTAGTATTTAAATTTTCCTGATATTTTTCCCAATTTCTTTTTAGATTATTTTTTAATTTCTGATTTGGCAGATTCATATCAAAGCAAAGATTCTGTTGAAAAATTAAAATCAATATTTCTGTTTATTGCAAAATCAATTACATTGGCTGTAGTATTAGAAAATCTAGTTGGTGTATCAGGCACGATTATGTTTAATTTAGTTTTCTCAATAAAATTAAAAATATATTTGACGTTTCTATTTGCTTTTGGACAGTCCCAGAGTATATGCTTACAGTTAAAATCTCCTGTTAGAGTTATTTTATTATTTAAGGTTAACAGATTTTCTATATCTATTTTAAAAATTCGGTTGGACATAAATTAAACCTACAATGATATTTAAGTTTTCTTTAATTTGTATTTTTACTAATGATACATCTATTTGCCTAAGTGGCGGGTTTGGAATTTTTTTATAGGGTATGTGATTTTAAATGTAAATCTCAGTGCCTCCGTGTACTGATCCTGCTCTACGTGTGTGGTAAAAGCTGTAGTTTGCAATTTTAAGGTCTTCGCCTGTGCTCAATTTAGTTTCTTGTCATAGAATTAAATTCGGATTTATATCGTTTGCGAAGATTCTGAATTCTGGGATTTTATTTTTTAAACTGTTGCAATTCCGGTGACACATTAAAAAGACATACAGCTTATTAGTTATTAATATTATTTAAAGTTCCTTTATTATTTTGCTGCATAAAGCTTACAAGAATAAAAAGTTTATTTGCCTGGTTATCTATGCTTTCGAGTTTATCATTAATTTCTTTTCAATTTTGTCCAAACTTTACTAATTATGTTACAGAATTTTATTACATCAGTCAAATTGCCTAGGGCATTTTCATTTAGTAGGTTTTCAGTATTATCATTTTGTAGGATTTGTTTGGGGACACTTAATTCTGTTTGTTTTGGTTTTTCTTGTTACCTTGTTTACCTTATTTTTGTTTAAAGCCTGGGCATAGATAAAATTTTGAATAATTGGGTTTAAATTTATTTGGGGTCTGTTTTTAGTTTTTAGTTTGGGGGGCCTTTTCACATCCTAGATAGTTTGCTGTGTGGTCACCTCCACAGTTTACGCATTTAGATTTTTCTTCAATTGGTTTTTTGCATTCTCTAGTTTGATAGGAGTCTGCACATTTAAGACATTTTGGTTGAATGTGGCACTGCGATGACCCGTGATTCCATCCCATTCAGTTGTAGCACTGAAAAGCGCTACTCCTGGTCAATAATGATTCAATAGACACCACAACATACTTTAGTTTGTATATTTCCTCAATATTTTCAGTTTTTCTAAGTTGGATTTGAAACATTTGTAAGGGGGCCTGATCTTTAGATCTCTTAAGTTGTGTAACTTTAATTACATTATAATTTAGCTCTTTTAATTCTTCTATATTTTCAACTGGGGTGTTTATGGCTAGTCAATTTATTACAATTTTTATTGGTTTTTCATTTGCCTGTGGTATTAGGAACTTGCCTATTTTATTTTCCTTTAAAAATTTTGCTAATTCTCTATGATTTTCAATAGCATTTGGAAAGACATTGAGGTTTTCTCCTGTCGCCTTAAATTGGAAATTATCTCTACTTATACTTTTGATTAGAGTTTTTGTGCTGGTTTTAACTATAATGGGAGATACTTTATTAGTCTCAGATTTTTCAGTTAATTTTTTTTTCTCTCTATTTTCAATTACTTCATTATTTTCCTCTAGGTGTTTTGAATTTACAATACATTTATCATCAATAGCATTACCTAAAGCATTAGAATCATCATGACTATTAACAACAATAACACATCATCAACAACAATAGTATCATCAACAACATCTACAAAATTTACATGACACGAAAAAGAAGAAGCAGTAGCATTGGTAGGAATATTTCAGAATACACAGAACTAGTGGAAACTAGAGAGTCCGAGTACACACATGCAGAGTTTACAGAGTGTTGAAAGAAACATTAAAATTTGAAAGACAAAAACTTGCACTGACCTCGGAGTGTCTTCACTTAACTTTTGAATGAAACGCTGATATGAGCATAATCTGCTCTCCTTGCCGGTATCGTCATGGTTAAATCGGGAGACCTTGGGGGTTAGCTCCATCTCCTGCGAGCACACGCTTCCCTTACATCCTCTTCAGTGACGAAGTCTCACCTTGAACGGGAGAACATTCCGAACCCACTTCCTCATCACACAGACAAAAACGCAGTCCTTTTCTGATAGAAGAAAACTACTCAGCTTGTGCGGATGTCCACAACAACATATTCCCAAACACATAAACTTGAAAAAACACAAAGTCAAAAAAATCAGCAAAACTCTCCGCGAACACCGAAGCATTAACGCGGTATCTCAGAAGCGCTCAAAAAATACGACCTTAATGGGTGAAGTCAGGACTCGGAAAGAATTATGCATTATCTGACAAAGTACTACCAGATTTGTGTGATTATTAGTTTTAAAGATTTGGCTATATTTCTAGAAATAACTATGCTATATTAAAATAGTTACTTGTAGTTCCTAGAAAATACTAACTTAACGCTATAGCAAGTTTTAATTTTATAATAAATGTTTTAGGAGGATAATAGCATACATTCTTTATCGATTTATATAATAATGAACTTTCACTTTGCATGTCTTTGACAGTCGTAAATCATTCGACTTATATTGAATAAAAAGTATTTCCTCATCGAATTTAATCATTCTTTTTTTATAAAAAAATTTTTTCTGAAATATTTTTTACTATATTACTCCTTATGTCCAAGATAAGTTTGGTATTTCAACCAATTATAAATTCCAACATTTGGTTATTTCTAAGAAATAGTAAATCTATATTAAAATAGACAGGTGCATTTAGTATGAACTACATCTCTAAAGTCATTCGAGGTATAAATTTAGTTATTGAAAAACATTTTACTTTAGAAATTTCATATCTAATGCTATATGTGACTTTGAACTGCCGTAACAATAAAAATTATAAAATGTGGACATATCTAGTTTTAAATATGCTTTGTAATTAAAATATTAGTTATTTTTTAATAAAAATATCATTTCTAAATGTATTCCAAGTATTCGTTTTAATTATAAAAAAAACTTTACTTGAGAAATTTCATATATTATGAAATATGTCACTTTGAGTCAGCCTAACAATAAAAATTATATTAAAATATTTAGACATATCTCTATTTAAATATGATTTGTAACTAAAATATTGGTTATTTTTAATGTAAAAGGTATTTCTAAATATATTCCAAGTACTCGTTTTATAATAATAAATATAATTATGAAAAAAAACTGTAATTTCAATTACGCCTTATCTCACAAAGTACACACAGATTTGTGTGATTATTAGTTTTACTTATATCTGGGGCTATATTTGTAGAAATAATTAAATTATATTAAATGGTTAGTTGTAATAGGTCCAAAATACTCACAATTCCGGATTTTCATTTCATTATGAAAAATGTTTTTAGGATGAAAATCGCTTAACATTTTGTATAAACTTGTGTTTCAATTGACTTTCAAAAGGCATGTGTTTAATGCTATAAATCAAAGAATATTTACATATATTTAAATCACTTGGTTTATTTAATATTAAATGCATTATATACATTATCGAATTTATTTTTTTTTAAATATTCTTTTCTGAAATATTCTTTTTATCTATTTCTTTTATGTGACTGATACTTTTAACAAATGGCATCAAATTTGAAATCACAGCCTAAAAAGGAACTTTAGAAGCAATTATCACAGAACTCTTACTTAAAATAAAACATGCATTTGATTCGGATTATGTCATTAGCAGGAACTTATAAAAATATTCTTGTTTCTGCCAAAATATTCAACACATGTTATGTGGTTAATATTATGGTACGAAACACGTAACGTGATTAAATCGTTTGACTCATCAAAGCTTATTTTTATTATGTTGAATAAAATTAAAAAACAAATGTAAAGTAACATCTGCCTGAATTACATCTATAAACTGAACAAAAACTTGATTCACTTAATTTATAGAATATGCGTTCAATATGTATAAAAATATGATACCATCAGTACAGAATAATATTCAAATTATTGTTTAAAATTATATAGAATTATTTTCTAACAATAAATAAAATTATAGAATCAATGTGTAAATAATAACATCAATACATACAGGAAATATAAAATATTTTATTTTAAAAAATGAAGAATTTATAATTAATTCCTGAACAGCATATATTTCATCCTTTCTAAGTAATTTGTTCAGTGATATTCACACAAATAAATGAGAAAAGAACTTTCTGTGTATTTCAAGGAAATTTTACAGTTGAAAAAGACAGCATTTTTTAAACAATACATATTGGTTGCTATGCTTAAAATTAATTCAGGTACGAAAACACTGTACATAAGCATGCATTTAAACTTTTTTATGTAAATAAATATTTACTAAGAGTAGGATCCACATGGTAATTTATAAGCAATTCAAAACACTAAATGCCCTAAAATACTAAATAAATATTCTTAAAATTACATTATATTCAGCAAAATCTAATATTGTATAAATTGTGATTTATTGTTTCCTAAATCAGTTAATACGGAAAAATAGTAACTTCTGATGCTATGATATGTTTAATTACTTGTTATGAACTGTTTAAAAATTTTTAAAAGAAAAAGTTTTTGAGATCAAATGTATATTAATACATAAAATGAACTGTCTCTTTATTATCTTTTAACCTTATAAGCTATTTAATTATCTTGATGTTAGAGAATTATAAAAATATCGTACTATAATATATCTTTATTATAATGAGCTATATCATTATTATCTTTTAAACTTACAGCTTGCTTAATTATCTTGGTATTAAATTATCTTGATTTAATTATCTAGACATTATTTGATATTAGAATTATAAAAGTATAATACCATAATGTTTGCTAAATTAGTATTATAAGAAAATAAGTAAATAAAAGAAGCCTCCTTTAATATTCTTAGCAATAAAGAGCATCCATTATTTATTGCTTTCCTTATTTTCTTTTTAGGCATAAAAAAAGTAATTTGTGAGATACTTAGTAAACGTTCCTTAATGCTCTGTAGGATTTTCTAAATTTAAGAGAGATTGCTTCATTCTGTAATTAGATTTCAGTAACTGTGCTGAAAATACGATGATAAAAACATTGAAGTAAAGTAATTTGGACTATTCAGATTAAAAATGAACTGAAAGTAAATTTTTTAGTAAGTAAATCAATGTAAATTATGTATTTGATCTTTTAAAAAAATATTAGAATTTCTTACATGCAATTTTTTTATAAGCAAAAGTATCAAAAGGGTAATTTAGATGTTCTTAAAAATTATGTAGAATTTTTTATCATACAGATAATATATATGTGTGGTATTTTCTTATTATTAATTCATTTATAGGGTTTAAGATTCACTTCATTTTTATTATTTTTAAATAATCATGTAAGTCACAGTAAAAACGGAAAAACTAGAGAAATTCAACTAAAATGAATCCACATGAATGATTTCTAGCTTTACTTAGACTTTTTTGGCAATGATGGCCTGGTTGGTTAGGGCATGGTTCTCATTATTGGAAGGTAGTGTGTTCGAATCCCAGCTTAATCAAATATCCTTCGTGTTCACTAATGGCAACTGGGGCACGTAAAATATGTCATGGTTGCAAAGTTTCCTCCATGTTCCTATTCGTAATTTATACCTCTACAGGTGTTAAGAGCCAGCCTTTGGGTCTTCTCTGGCTTCTAACTCTAAATTGGAAGATCCAGATGGTGCTGCCGTCTATGAGTGAAAAGACAAACTTCCACTCTCGTGTAGGGGTGCTCTGTTGAAAAAACGGAAGACGTTTTTTCTGACAGCTTGAATCCTCGACACTAAAGCATTTTTCGATGTCTCATAGATGTTTAAACTGGATATTCAATAAAGTAAATTACTATTGAATATCCAGTTTAAAGAAAACATTTGTAAAAATCACATAAAAATCTAGTACTAAATGAACGTAAATATTATTGAATTACTCTTATAATTAATTATGTTTCGATTGTTTCAGTATTTGGAAGAAGCTAATGTAATGATTATACAAATTAATACAAAAATATTTAGCAATGTAAAAAAAATTAAATTGAAAGGAAAAAACAAAAGCAATTCATCTTTTGAGAAAAAATCCATAATAAATACCAAAAAAGAAGAATTCAGAAACTAAATGTTAACTGAATCAGTTTTTACACGAATTTCATCAAAAGAGCAACTCATTATTTTGCCACACCACTTTTTAACTCGGGCATGGATGTTTGTAGTGATTTGCAGTTGTATACATATATATTTATATACTAGAATGAGAATATGCTTCAGTTCAAAATTTGTTGTTAAATAATGTTTAGTCAAACATGTTTTGGACGTGAATAGTTAAATTTGCTTTAATAAACGTGGCATAGACTACTGAGTATATAAATTTTAATTTATTGAGCAAGATTTAAAATATGAAAGAACGGAAATATATTTTATAGAAAAAACAATTCTGTGTTTTTTAATTTATTAACAAATATAATTTTGTTAAAAAATTTTAAAAAGCGAAAAAACATTTTCTTTTTTTATAATTTTTTACCTTGGATAAAACATTTTATAGTTCTAATTTAGCATACATTATGATATGATATTTTATAATTATCATACCATAGTATGTATACGTAATTAAATCACTTATAATGAATTAGAAATATATTTCTATAATTAAATAGAAGAAATGCATTAATGGGTTTTCGTTCATAAATATTCTCTTTATTTTCGTTTCGCAAATCGCGTTTTCTACATCTTTAACTCTGTTTGTTTGTCATATTTCTGTTTTTTTTTATTATTATTTATAAAACTGTTTTTGCATGTACCATCGTATGATATTTTAATAATTCTCTAATACTAAAATAATTAAATCGCGTATAATTCACTACAAATCTTTCTATAATTAATTAGAGGAAATTAATTATTTAATTCTTTGTTTTTAGATCATAAATATTTTTCTCTTTGTTTTCGTTTTATAAATTATATTGCTTACCTTTTTTAAAATCTATAATTATTGCCATATTTTTATCTGTTTCCTCCTTCAAATTTCTGGATAAATTCTTCTTAAATAAAATCTTCTTATTTTTTCTTCATTTCTAAGATCCATTAAGGAATAGTTACACATAATTATTGAAATATAGTTATTAAAATATATTTGAATCTTAGAATAAAATGTATTTTCATAAATTATTGCCTTTTTTTGTTATCAGGTTCCTGTTTGCTTAATACAAAACTTAAAATGATTTTCATCATAATAGTTGCAATTAAAAACGAAAATGAATTATTCAAAAAGTTTTTATTCATTTATTAATCATAAATTATTTTCTTATTAATGACATTTTTTTATTACCTCATTACGAAATTTATGAAAATTAATTTATTCTTGATTAAAGTTATTAACTATCGACAAATCAAATATTACTTTAATTGAAATTAGCACTTTATTAAAACTTTAATTTTCAGTTTTATTCAATTAGTCATTTTTATAATACTTTTCTTATAAAATACTACATAAACTGTTATCTAAATTTGATATTTTCTTTAAGTAACGTTATGCAGCAATTTTAATCCATTTGTATAGCAATCTCAGTTAATTTCCAAATGTAATAACGTTTTAATGCCAAATATATATTTTATATTTTTAATATTGTCTTATATTATTATTTAGTTTTTAAAATGTGGGATAGTTCTTCATTTCAATAAATCTTTCTTACGATTATAATTAATATAGAAAATTGCACATTTAAAATTATTCATATTTTATCGAAGCCGATCAATCAGCTGAGAAATTAGTGTTGCCATCTTCAATTTTAAAATTCGAGTTTTTAAAGCTATTTCTTACAAAGTGAAAGTAATGTTGAAATGAGGAAAAATAATAGCTACTAAATAAATTATCATTTATTAGTAATTTACCATGAGGAATTTTCAGTAATCATTTATTTAAAAATTAAATTCAGACGTTTTGTTGATTCATTTTTATATTAAGAATGCCCAAATGAATGGATTTATTTAAAATATTATTATAACAAATACACATATTAGATAAACTGCTATTTATATCTCACATCATTGAGTTATTTCTCAATAAGCATTGCATTTTGATACGTAATTTAATAATAATTGTAAAAATATCTACGAAGAAATCAAATTTGAAATAATTTTAAAAGTGTGTCATTATTTATTCAAAATAAATTATTTCCAAAAAATAAGAGCACAAATTTCAATTAACTACTGAAAATGAAAATTAAGAAAAAACACTCAAGTCTCACAAATATATTATAAGACCTTAAAATGTTTGTTAAACAGGAACAAATTCTTAAGTTAGCATTTATCCTTGTAACCCACCCTGTCTAATGGTCAGCTTGCGTGACTGTGAATAGGAAGGTACTGCGTTCGTATCCTGATTTGGGAATGGGGAAGTGCTTTCTCTTCCTCTCTGTCCTTTTCTTGTATGAATGGAGTATGAATGGTTGACAACTCTATTAACGGGTACCTATGGCATGCGTATACTCAGGAAGTAAAGCCCCACACCAAATTATGGTTCAGTTGTGGAAAATGGAGCAGCGCATTCCATATTATCAGCTTGGCTGGCTCTCGATAAAAAAGGGAAAAAACTTTTATCATTACTTTAAATAAGTTATATCAAATATTTCCAACAATTAATATAATATGTAGCTTAAAATACTAAAAAAAAATGTTATTTTATCATTAAATTACCATTTCCTAGACAGATAGTATGTTTCTTTGCAAATAACTTTTCACCTATTTATAACAGAATATGATCATAGATATTCTGTTATAAATTAGTGAAAAATTTCATCATAATAGAAAACAATTCTATTACTACCCAACTCTGTGAAAAAATTTGAGAATGCATGCAGATTTAAAATGAGAAAAAATATATTGTTTCAAGCAAATTTATTTAAAATAAAACAGTTTGCATTAAAATCTACAAGAAAAATTCAACCAATGAGCATCAAATTATTCAATTTATGCATTGAATTAAAAAATACTGCACGTGAAATCAAAGTTTATTTTCAATGAAATCAGACCAAATAAATTTTTGGCACAAAATTACAATTCCTTCATTAGTACCAGACTCAAATAAGAGAGAATAATGCATTTAAAACTAAAAATTATGTCAATTAATTTTGAA
>JAPDSC010089012.1:0-24339 GCA_026290005.1 Latrodectus geometricus | reverse complement strand
ATTTTAACAAAATTATTCACAAGAAATATAATTATCCAACCAAAAAAATCCCATGACTCAGTTTATTTTTAAGAAATCAAAATTCGCTTGAATATCACTAAGCTACATTTTAAAATAAATGCATCAATTGATAATTACGAGTCAGAGCCATTACTCTAACAATTTTAAAAAACTTTTCCCGATTTGAAATCACTAATTTTTAACTAAAGAGTTAACCTACACCAAGAAATTGTTTTGAGATTATAGGTTTATTTATAATGAAACCATAAATGATTTAAAAACAGATAAAATTCAAAGAATTAAAAAAAGAATAAAAACAAATGCTTAATTTCAAGTTCTTTAAAATTTCTCCATCAATTTCTTTCAAAATAACTTAGGAAGAAAAATGATCACACTTTTAAGCAACCAGAAACTTGAATCCTTTACAGCTTCGAAAAAAATCTTCTAAAGCATTTCTGAAAGAAACACTTTAAAACTTCCTCACATCTTAGTCAAACAGTATCTTGGTAGATTCCTAAATATTAAGGAAATTTTTATTGCTAAAATTGAAAAAAGCATAAGAAAATATATTTGAGAAAGATAATCGATATAAATCGTAATGTATGCCATCTATTTCCGACGCTTCTCCGTCGTTTAGTAAGTGGCGAGTTAAAATGAATGACAGCAAATGGATGAACTAAGTCGCTTGAAGAGGCCATTGATTTCCGAAAATGCTGAGTGAGTTCAACGCGGAGTGGGTCAGATTCACATCTATTCCAGCACTAGCAATAGATAACCATTTACTGAATCATGGATTTCTATGGAGAATATATGGCCCACAAGCTTAGCTACAAGGGACTGCTGCGTTCAGAATTTAAGATTTCCGGCACTTAATACTGTGATACCGTTTTGTTTTCCACCACATCTTTTTGCTGAGCAAACATCAAATATTTTACATTTAATTTCCTGTCTTTTATAAAAAGATTTAATCTTGGGACAGTTTCGTATACAATAGCTCATAAATATTTAAATGCAATTTTTAGAAAAAAAAAATATTTGAACAATTTTGTTATAAGTAATATTAGGTTGGGGAAAAAGAAATCCATTATTTTTACGTGAACTTTTTGTAACTTCTTTCAGATTCGCTTTGTAAAAAGGTTTAAAACAGTTTTCATGTAGATTTGTAGGTCTTGTGCGAAGCTATGACTGCTGACATGCTGTCAAGTTTGATAATTTTTAATATTTTATAGACATTCTCGACGATGTTGTATCCATGCAAGGTGCATCTTTAGCATACAAATACCTAAACGGAATCGACGAAACCAAAATTGTGCGTAACTGGTTGTTACAGTCATATATAGGACGATAAACACCTTTCACAATTTTAGCCAACTGGTTAGCATTTTCGCCACTAAAGAAGAAAAACTAAAATGTATCGAATTTTCTGTTTGTTGTCTTCTATTTTTAAAACCTTGTACTCGTAACTGAATGAATCAAACAAAAAACCGCAAGAGAATATTTTAGTGTCAAATGTCACCTTTCCAACGAGCATAAATCTGAAATTGTTTGATAGATACCTCGCGAGATATCGATCACTACAGACGTCTACAGAAAAAATAATGGATAACTTTTTCCCTAAACTAATATTATACTAATCTAGATAAAGAATAAAATTTGATCGTTCTAGAATTCCATTACATAGCGGTGGAGAATTAAAAAAAAAATTATTGATGAAAAAATACCTTATCTAATCCAATCACATGTTGCGACATCTACAGGTGAAAATTATAAGTGAATGATGGCGTGAGAAATGATTGATGTATGTGTGAATTATTAGTGAATGACATCTGCGTGCTTAAGCAAACCACATGTATGTGGTTTGTTTTAGCACGCAAAACTGACAGCACTGATTTCAAACACTACCTGGTTAAACAGTACTCAAATACCACAATAATAACTACAAGAAAATTAATGATTTCTAAAAATTTTATGAATATAATGTTGCTTTAAAGATTGATCTAAATAGAATATATTACATAAATATGATAAGTTAGCTATAAAATTGAGAAAAACTTCTTTAAATTATTTTGCTAATTATGGCATTGTAAGATATTTTGATTCGTTAAAAGTAGTCTATTTTAGAGTTGGATATTATAAATCCAATGTAAAAAACTGAAAAACCATCTTGTATAAATTAATTTTGTTTGGACATTTCGAATCCGAAGTAAATAATTAATTTTATCATGTTAATTTGAAGGTAATTAAATAAAAATGTAAATTAGCTGAATATACTTTACGTTTTAGCAAACGTAAAGTTTATTTTAAAAATAACATTAGCATAAATCCCGATAAATTTAGACCCATATGCAAAAGAATATTCTCATAACGAATCATTACATTTTCTTGTAAATTTCAAACATTCCATTTTGTTATTAGTATATTAAAAAGTATTCAGTATAAAGATTTGTGAATAAAGTATTAATCACACGCGTGTAAGGTTAGAATTAAACTTCTATCCTACATAAAAGTTTACAAACTGAAAGATATAGGTTTATTATTGAAATGTAATAAATATTTAGATATTTACTAGATATGATAGTTTCTCTCTCACTCTTTTATGAGGTAAATTAAATTTCTAAAAACTGAAATAGTCTCTTTTTCAACTCTTATTTTGAAGAAATTGTTATCAGTAAACAGACACACGAATATTTTATACACTTTAACTCCATGTGTAAAATATTCGTAATTTTTATGTGTAATATTCGAAAAAATTGGAAATGAGATTTCCAAAACTTTACAGTTTCAAAAATTTCTTAAGTAAGATTAAATTTAAAATTATGGATATATTTAGAATTCACGTTACCTCTAATTTTTTAAACGATATAAATTATTGAAATAAAAAATTAAATAATTAATGTTTATCAGATAAGAGTAAAATAATTTAATTTTCTTAGCGTCAGGAGTTTTATAATTTTTCACCTAATAACTCAATTGTTCGAATTTAATCATCGTTCGTAAATTACTAAAGTAACAAAATCCTCTTAATAATTTAATTAAGAACACAAATTTGATCATTTTACTCTACAAAACTTTAGAATATTTAATTAAGAAGATGTTATTATTATTTAACAAAATGACTAATTCTATTTAGTATATTGGTAAAATTGCTTAGTTTATGAAAAATTAAAAAAAAAATAATTGAATTTTTAAACTATTTTAAGACATAATTATTCTGGAGGTTATTCGTATTTTTAAATGACCTTAATTTTAGTCTTAATAAAAATAGATCATTAATCAAATAATTTTCGATAATTTAAGTTTTGTTAAAAATTAATTAAATGGATAAATGTTATAGGATATTTCTTTTAAGACAAAATGTGAAAGTTAGCGATCGAATAATATCAGTATATAGAACGAAGTAAAATAAATTGACCTATTTGTTAATTTACAATCACTTTTTGAAAATGTAGTTTAATTTCTTCGTTACCAACTATTTAAAATTGGTTACGAATCACTACAAGGACTTACATTTAAGGTGGGAATCCAACTCGCATATTATTGAATTGAAAACCAGAGTGTTGATCACTCTCAATTCAATATAACTTTGACAATAATCATCGAGCTGCTTATTGTATGGTAATAGGTTAAAAAAATCATTAATTTGGGTTAAAAGTTAATGCTTTTTTAATTTAAAAACTCAAACTGTAATGTAGAATACTGAAAAAAGTTAATAAGTATTTATCTCTAAACATACACCATTATTCTAAAATGTAACAATGCAAAAATATTTTTAGCATATTGAATGGCGGTCATAGAAATAGTGTTATTAAGGCTATATTATGAAAATAAATCACTTTAGAAAATATAGAAAATTAAAACTTAACAATATCTAATTTTATTTCTTACCAAAAGTATTTAAAAAATATTTAATCCAGTAAAATAAACAAGCAATGTAATAATTGTTTTTAAAAATAATTTTAAATTAAATCAAACAATTTCATAAAGAAATATTTATATATTTTAAGAATGTTATTAATGTCAGTCAAAGTTTGCATCAAGGACAGGCAAATGTTGTTTATACAAGCTCAGTGGATCAGACAATACAAACGGATTTGTTTTTATAAAATATTTGTATATTGCATATAAGACTTGCAACAATACAAAGTAAAGGTCAGTTTATATTTACGAGACAAGACGTGGTTCGATTAAGATAATAAAATGCATAGAAAGCTTCACTTGATACTTGTCAATTAAAATAACGAAGTATTTTAAAAATATTAGCTTAACAGCATCATGTCGAGTCAAGTTATTTTAAATTCCATTTAAGGATATTTGACCTCACACTTAACGATCATTTCTTGATATTCAAATATTTTTGTTCCAAAAAAAAATTGTTTTCACAATTCATTTGTTAAGTAGTTTTATTTGTTATCTTTTTGTGAAACAGCGATAGCTTTACTATTGAGTCTCTAGAAATTGATTATAAAAATGGAGCCAATTTTGTGAAAATATATCAGCAATAATATATTTCTCTAAAAATGTAGATAATATTCTCAAAGCTCTTATATTATAAAATCTATCAATGTTGTCCAACATTTTTTTTTCTTATCATATTGTTTTCATAATAATCGTTACATGCTCAGGTAAAGATGTGGACATGAATTAAGACTTGAAATGAAAATAAAACCTTCCAAAGCGAACATTCATTGCTAAATACCGTTTAAGATTTGGTAGCCAAAATCTTAGGCATAAGAAATCCTATTCGTACATCTTTCAAATTTAGATATGTTATATAATATAAATCTACAAATACATATATTCATAAATTCAGAACAAGCATAGATTAATATATAGTTTCTTCATTTTTTTTTTATTATTTTATTTGTCAAATGATAAGAAATGGCGGACAATTCGTGAAATCGTGTTTAAAATATTTTAAAAATATTAATCTTTTCATGGTTCTCCGAAAAATTCACTTTCGTCTTCTCATAAGCAATATTTTAGGCCACTTTTGTTATTTCAAGTAGTTTTGTTTTCATTTTTAATTTACCCTTTTCTTTAAAATAAGTATTTTAAATGATTAAATAAAATACCAGTTAATTATCATAATTAAACAAATAACCACAAAATACATAATTGAAGTCAAATTCAACCATTTCTTGAGTTACAAATTTAAATCATTGATAATCATACATCAATTTGTCTACAGCATTGGGTTTGCTCATAGAAACTTACTGATTCATAAGTATTTGGAAAATTTGAAAACATAATTCAAATATATACTTTAATTAGTATCTGTAGTGGCCAATTTTACCCATAAATTATTTTACAGATCATTTACTATTAGAAATATTTTTAATAAAATTGTAATAGAAAGATCTTGAAATTTTGATGTATTTTAAATGCAAAAAAATATAATAATTTTAGTGAATATAAAATGTATACTTTTTGTTTATATATATATATATATATATATATATATATATATATATATATATATATATATATATATATATATATCAATTGTCTTAATAATACATTTTCTTTTTTTTCAGATTGTGGAATATTAATCTTATAATTTTGGAATACTACAGCTTGAAGAAAGAATCATCAAAAATTCGAGGATGTCAAATTAAAATGCCTTTAAAAATGAAAGGAAAAAATTTAAATAAATATTAAGTGAATTAATAAATTATATTTAAATTTTTGATCATTTAAGAATTCACGACTTCTTGACAATGAATCATTTACATGTTGTTTGCGAAATTCTATTTAACTTCATTATAATGACATACAAAAATGATATGTTGTGTCGTAAGAAAATGCCATATTTCATCAATTAAAATCATCATGAATTCCAACAAGTTAAAATAAAACACACAATATTTCTAATATATCAATCTATTGAATGTTTAAAAGAAAAAAACAACATGTATGATATTTATTACATCATAAAATAACATTTTATCATTTGGCTTGGAAAAACATTTGATGAAATTTTTTAATCAAATAAATAATTCGTATAATAACCACATTATGTTAATGCAAATCAGTTTTGAGTATTGTGCTTATGAAAGCTAGTATATTGACAAAATTACCGGATCTCATTTGATTCCATTGATTATATTGAAAGGCTTAAGCAAATCCTTTGGTTCCAGAAATTTCAGGAATCTAAACAAATTTTTGTGTTCTGAATCAGAAAGAAAAAAAAGTGGTAAAGTTAAAGATA
The DNA here is from genome assembly GCA_026290005.1 of Latrodectus geometricus. NCBI lineage: Eukaryota > Metazoa > Arthropoda > Arachnida > Araneae > Theridiidae > Latrodectus > Latrodectus geometricus. Next base: position 18,131 of record JAPDSC010089012.1, on the reverse strand, counting down.
CCAGGCAACAGTAAAAAGTAAATTTCTCAAAAGATCCCTACAAGTGGTGACAAGATTAAATGAAAATATATTTCCCCATAGTAATTTTTTTTAATTGAATATTTTATTAAAGCTATATAGCCCTAAGTATAGATGGAAATTCAGTATTACCAATACTTTTATAAAAAATATTCATTTGGAATTATATGAGTTACGAAGCCATTAATATTGGATGAATGTCAATAAATACGTTTTCATTGGAATTGCAATTCGAAAGAATGTTATGTGCTATAACATTCCTACGAAAAAAGCAAATGAACAGTATAATTCAAATGAATATACAAGTAATAAGAATTAGTATTTTTTTAAGGTTTTTATGAACGCTGAAGATATATAAATAACATGATCTTTACAAATGAATACTATTTTTCTTCTTCTAATATTTGCTCATTAGACTAACTCGATCAATAGAAGAAAAAAAATTGTGCTTCAGTGTATAATTTCGTGAAAAAAATCAAAATCATTATCTCACTAATTTAATCAATTTGATTATTTCATAAAAAGTGCAGATGTTGTCGACAAAATGCCAAGTCCATAAGCATAAATTATGGTATCCTTTCTTTACCATACTATCTCTGAAGACATTATATTTAATAAGATACACAACAGAATATATTTTTAATCCAATCTTATCTTCAAGTTTTCATTTTAATAGTCTACAAACAACTGAATTATTATGCTATTCAAATAGTGTACCAACGTCTCACGATAGTTGAGTTAATCTATGGTTTTTATTTTAGGTCATTTTATTTTACGATGACAAACACGAGAAACTGTATACATTTGATATTCAACAGACAGTACTAGTTAAATATAGTTTAACGTTAATATAGTTAAAAAGTTTAAATAAGCATTCACGATCCAATAAAGTACTAAACCAGAATGACCGTGACAAATCATAAAATGATTAACCCTTCTTTGCATATTGGTGGAAATTTCCATCATAACATTGAATGCCTAAAAATTATATAAATGAACAAGTTCACTTTAACTTGATCGTGTTTGGATACCTTTTTAATGTCCGTTGCATAAAAAGAAACATAGCTGTCCAAAATAAGCAAGTGTCACTATCAGTGTAACGAGCTTAAAGTTGTCATTCCGCTGTTTGTTGTAGTTGCAATAATTTCGTTTTTAATTTTGTTTTATTATATTTGAATTACTTTTGCTAAAAAAGTGAAAATGAGTGGAAAAAAGGTTTGTAACATGTGTTTCTGTTATTTCCCTCTTTTATTTCAATTTAGTACTAAGCTAATGATCTAACTTTGAATGATGATGGAAATTTCCATCATATTGTGTTTTGATAAATTTATACTATAAATATATACTAAGATTTTTCTAACCATTTTTCCTTTAATTATGAACTTGAATTATATCACCTTGATTTATTTCACCAATAAAGAAAAAACCATGTAAAGAAGGCTTAAATAGCTCTTGAAAATATAGAATAATTAATAGACTGTAATCCAAATGACTAAAAGTAACTTGTCTTACCACCAAATGTAATAAAGTTGTTTAAAGCCCAAAAAATATTACTTTTGAGAACAGCAATTTATATTATTAACCTTTTCTATAAAAAAAATCCAATGAATCTTTAAGAGTAATAATTCAATAACGATTAAAAACCACAATATGAATCGATATTTAATTTACGTAATTCTACAAAGTACATCTTGGTAAGATCCAATGAAAACCAATTCATAAATAAATAAACCACTAAAACAGCATCAAAAATGTGGAGTTACAACCAATACCGATCCTTCAGTTAATTTAATCAACCAAAAACAAAAAAATAAACCATAATTTCCATTCGCAATTTTTTTTTTTAATTTCAATATATACACATTGAATAAAAAGTTTAATTAAAATAACAAAATAGAATTATCTAACAATGAATACTTCGAAAATTTCGGCAGAATTCCTCGAAAAAAAGCATTAATATTACAATAAGCTTATTTATTCGAGATTATACGATCTTTTATGTGATGAAATAGAAGAATGACGTAATAAGTCTTAACTTTGATCCCGAGAGAAAAAGGGGGGGGGGGAATAAACCAATCCAATCTCGTATTTTTGATTCATTATTTATATCGTATATAAAGACATTAACAATGATAAACTTTGATTCGGTAACTGTATTTATTGGATTACTGCAAAGAGTAAGCAAACTAAATAGAAATAAATCTCAACTCGCCTTTTTATTTAATTGAGTTTATCAAAAATGCTAAACAGCATCAAAAGAATTCTAAAAATGGTATTAGAAATGTAGTTTTATAAGCTCTTTATTCTCCAGAAATTAATTATTATTCAATTATATTCATTTTTTAATACAAAAATCATACTTTTAAATATGAATATAGGAAAAAAAAACTTACAAGTTTTATAGATGCATTAATTTTTATAATATTTGAATTTTGTAACTTGAAATATAAAAGGGTTAAATCACGAAAAAACAATATTTTTTATAGATTCCAAATATTAGGTTGGGGAAAATGAAATCCATTATTTTTACGTGAACTCTATGTAACTTCTTTTGGATTCGCTTCGTAAAAAGGTTTAAAACAGCTTTCATGTAGGTTTCTAGGTCTTGCGCGTTACGACTGCTGACATGCGGTGAACTTCGATCATTTTTGATATTTTATAGACATTTTCGACGATGCTGTATCCACATGCGAGGTACATCTCTAACATCAAAAATACCCGAACGAAACAAAAATTGTACGTAACTGGTTGTAACAGTCTTATATAGGACGATAAACACCTTTCACAATTTTAGCCACCCGGCTATCTTTTTCGGTGTTACAAGCGAAAAACGAAAATGTATCGAATTTTCTGTTTGTTGTCTTCCATTTTTAAAACCTTGTACTCGTAACTGAATTAATCAAACAAAAAACCGCAAGAGGATATTTTAGTGTCAAATGTCACATTTCCAACGAGCATAAATCTGAAATTTTTTGATATATACCTGACGAGATATCGATCACTACGAAAAAATAATCGTCTACCGAAAAAATAATGGATTACTTTTTCCCCAAACTAATATATTTTTTAATATGTGGATAGTCATTTAGTTAAAACAATCATCAAATTAAAATTTAATTACGGTTTTAAGAAAAAAATCAAGCTGGTATTCTCAAACGACAGGATAATTATATAAATTAGTTTACATTGATTAGTTTGTCACTCAATGACATACTCGACCAGGAGCTGCAGTTTAGGGTAAAATCCGAATCGCTACAAACATTCAAGCCTAAAGTGAAATTCTGTGTAATGAACTATTAAATCAAAGCATTAAACATTCGATTGCTAGCCTGGTTAAGCAAATTTAAAAACGATTGCTTGAAATTATAAAAGCAATACATTTTTATTAATTGAAAATTGTGACTTATATATTACGTATACAAGAATATTTTCAAACTTGGTCAGTTTTGATCATTTGGTCAGGTTCGATATCAGTTAAATTAACTTTATTTTTCTCTATTTGTGATGATATTTCAACGTCTTCATTAGCTTTCTTTTGAGCTAAGATTTTATTTGTCGCATATCTTTCGAAAAATGATTTAATGTCAGATTGAATTTTTATATTTGTAAAGACATCTGAGTATCTATTTATAAAGATAACTGACTATTTGTAAAGATATCAAACTGAGAGAGAATTACAAAACAAGACTAGATAGTTGCTATGATGCTAGACAAATAGACAATAGTTACTAGACAACTAGACTAGATAGTTGCTAATAAATGCAGTAAAATCTTTCACTGATAAATTTTAAGTTACTTTTCATTAATTAATGTATACTCCAGGACATTGTAACTCAGAACGTAAATTCAGAGTATTCATGGATTCGCTGCAGTCCTTTTATTTTATAGACTATTTTAATTTGAATAATAACTGTTGATATATTTAAGATATAACAGCTACTCTCTTAAGCATTTCAACACCATCTTTGGTTTCCAAACTTATATCAGAATTAGTGCCAATTCTAGATGGAACAAATGTTTGTGATTTTTCTTATGCACATATTTTTAGAAGCATTTTTCAATTCTAATTTCTGTATTTCTAAAGAATAGTTTGAAATTACCTTGGCAGAAAATTTGGTTTGGTAGATTATGAAATGCCCCAATTTAAAAAGCTTTGTAAATTTTATCGCTTTCGGAAAATGTTTGAATTCATATTTGATATATAAATAAAATCCTTTTCATTAATCCTAAGAACATTTGCGTTTTACTATTGTTGTAGTTGGGGTAAAAAAAGATGAATTTATGACATTTATATTTGTCTGGATTAAACGTAAACTAGGATTGCTTATTTGGAAATCTTAAGCATTTATTCATTTTAATTAATATTATAAAAAAGCCTTTTTTTAATTCCTTTTATCATAAATGAAGCACGTGTAATCAATATATTAATGTTTTGCATAATATATTACATAAAAATTCTCTTAAAATTTTATGCACAACATATAAAATAGTTATCCATTTTGATTGCAAGATTTACTGACGAAATTGGTATAAAAATAACGCACGAAGTTACAGCAGAAATTAAGTATTATTAGTAATTCATTTTTATTCGCTTTTAAAAATAGTAATCAATAAATCTTCAAACAAATGCTTAATTTAAGACTTTTCACTGAATGATATCTAGTTCAATTTCTGTTAGGAGATAAAGTTTCTCAAGTTGATATATTAATTTATAATATCACAATAAAATTTGTATATACTTTTAGTTTTGAGAACTATCATAATACAGTTCCATTAGAATTACCCTGAATTTCACATCAAATAAATGAAATTTTTAGGGTATCTAATAAGTTCCTTAGAAATTCAAAGGAAAATTCTTAAAAATAGTAAATATCATGCTTTACTTGATAGGCATAACAAGGAATAGTTAAATTATAAAACATTTTTCAAGCATTTTTCTCTTATCGAAATAGTTTCATTATATTTGCATAACTTTTTTCAACATGATATGTTTTTATTATAATTTTTTTCTTCATTTCAAAGAAATAGCTTGATTTTACAAGATTTGGAAACAAAACGCCATATAAAGCCTACTATTTTACATTAATATACAAAATAACAAATATTTGCTATACAGTTTTTCAGCAGCATAAAAAATAATAAATAATCATAGAAAAATATTCCAAAATAAGTTTATAATGAGCTTGGAAATCTTTCACTTCTTCAAAAGAAAAGTCAAATAAATTATATCTACACAGAACTTATATTCTATAATAACAAGATCACTTATATGGACAATCTGAACAAATGTCAATCACGGGTCCCATAAGGACCCAATCTTTCATGGGAAAATTAAGTGACATCAAGAAAACAACAAACATTCATTAGTCTAAAAACAATTAACTTTTTATGGATGCCTTTGTTATGGAATTTTTCTTGATGAAAGTAATCACTTTTCCTTCAAAGTTGGGAAGAGTTTTATTAAAAATCTTTTTTAAATAAATTATCTATCTGAATTAGTTTTTTATTTAAAAAAAAAGAATTTATGAAAAAGAAAATAAATAAAAAAATCAGATTCTTTTTGATAAAGCATTTTGAAACCGATGTCCAACAATCTAGCTTTGAATAGACTTCCAGTTACTGATAATCTAGTAAAAATCTAGTTACTGACCACATTTAAAATTTTTGTGTTTTGGAATTGCTTTACAATAAAAATATTCTAGCCAAAAAGAGTGACTGTATGCCAAGAAATATACGATGTTAGCACTTCATTTTCCCTTTTTTACTATAATCAAAAGATAAGATTGTTTTTGTTGATTTTGAAAAACTTTACAGCCAAGATTACTTTTTAACATTCGTATATCGATGGTATATTGATAGTTTAAACATAATTTTTTTCATTAATAAGTTTGGTTAGTTTGTCGCCCTTCTGCCAGTTTTTATGAGTGATGGCTACTTCAAATAGGACATTATGGTTTAAAGAGTAATTCATAGACAACAATTACAGCAAGAAGGAGTAATAAACATGAATACTACTGATAAATTTTCTTAAAATGCGATATTAAAAATTGCTCTAATTGTCAATGTGGATCCAAAATTATGTTTATGGCAAGTACTTCAATCTTCCCCTAATCAAAATTCTAATTTTCACCATTCTTAGAAATAATAAAATAAAAACTTTCGACAGCAATATTAATTAGTTCTCTGCAATCTGGAGATTGTTTTTTGCTCAAGTGTATACTAACACTAATGGATATAATACTAATAGTCGGAAGATAATTTTTCCTTGATCATAGCTTTCCAGGTAGCATTTAAAGAGTGTTCGTCATACTAATACTGGAGTTGCATAAAGATTTTGTTGTAGATTTCAGGATTTTCCAAAGACTTCCTATTCAAAGTAAAATGAAGTAATTTCTATAACGGGAATATAAGATAATCTCTATAACTGTAACTTGAAGCACTCAATATGAAATCAATTCTCAAACTATTTTATCCTCTTTATGTGTATCTCACCAAAAAAACAAACATGATTATGACAGTAAAATAGGGGTGAAGTCAAATATCGCAGCCTCAATAAATGTATTTTACAATCCAGAATCGTAATGAATAAAACGCTAAGCCTGACTACTGTGACACCCCTCCTATCCACCCAGATAAGAGAGATCTAGATTGGAAACTTGTTAAGCTAGACTAGTTCTAGTCTAGCTTAGCAAGTCTCCAGTCTAGGGTAAATGAGAAATAAGTTACTGTTTTTATTTGCTTTAAAAATTAACACCTATGTTTTACATACATATTATAAACACTATTGTTTTACATGAGACCAGAAAACGTCTGAGTTTAGCTTAGCAAGTCTCCAGTCTAGTGCAAATAAGGAATATGTGAATACTGCTTTTATTTACTTTATAAAAATGTCACCTATGCTTTATATACTATGTAGATGCTATTGGTTTACATAAGCTAATGTCACTATTAGATATTGACCTTTCAAAAGAGACCATTTTTGAAGAGTTATTATGTATGAGCATTATGTTAGGAAGAACTGGTTAGTATCTAGAAGAACTGGTACTAGAGTATTTCAATATTTATGTAACAGCACTTTTTAGAAAATATTCCCAGTCAAATTCAGAATGGTTAAAATGAATCTCTAAAGTAAAGGTATAAAACATTTTGAAATATGAAAAGCGAAAGCAAATATTTGAAAAAAATTGATATTTTTTGCTACACAAAAGGAAATGAAAGCAGTTCATTATAAAAAATATAGTCGTATTCTTCTTATAAAAAAAGAGTACATGCTATCAAACTTACTACAATAATTCAAAATGATATAACATTTAACAGTATTTAGATACCTCTACATAACTATCAAGAAGGCATTGTTATATAGTTAAGCAATGTTTTCCATTACCTATAAAGACTCAAAAGAGACTAACGAACAATTAGGATTTTTATAATAAGATATTTCATTAAAAACCTGTGAGAGAGAGAGATTCAAAACCAAATATATTATTTATTTTGAGACGAGATCCACTTTAAAAAATTAGTTTAGAAGATGAATAAGAAAAATATGAGAATAATAATTTAATAATATATATATGATTTTAGTTTTTAATAATATAAGTTACAAAACATTTTTGCGTTCAAAATATACCATACAAAAAAAAAAGCTTGGAAAACACGAGCTTAAGCGAGCGGTTTATTGTTTAAATGTTTTTGTTCATAACTATTTTGGTTTGTTATTCTTTCGCATTATTAAAAGATGTTAGATTTTTTTTTAAATTCGTTTTTCTAATGATAGATTGTACATTAATATTCTGTCCTACTAACACAGCTTGTGTATTCTCATCATAGATCTTCTCACGACGTTGGCCCGAACTGCTGCAAAATCTTCGAAAGACATTCAAACCACGCCACAGGATGCAATATCCGCTGCAGGAAAAAAAAAAAGAGAAAACGAGAATTGTGTAAGAGAATTTAAAAATTTTTCTATTTCCGCTGGTCGATGACATCCCGCCCCGCGTCCACAGTGGAAACTTTTCATCAATCTACATCAGCATTCCCTGTAGTAGATGGCTCCCTCTCCCACCTCCACACCGACATTTCGCAAGCACACACACACCGGCCACGCGTTTTCAGGCGACTTCAACGGTACCAGAATCGTCTGCATAAGCTCCAGCAGCAGCACCACCTGCTCCACCCAGAACGATGAACTAACCCCTTTCAGAAGGGCCCCCTCATTTTTTTACTTTCGGCGGTCCCCAGTTCGTACCCCTTAATACACCAACTTACATTTCAGAGGGCTTGGGGGAAGGGGCTACGTTGGGCCATTAACCTCCACCAGAAGTCGTATACATCTATTCTTTTTCTGTTTTTGTTCTAATAGCAAAGAAAACGTGTGCATAGCTGTTTTAACAGGCACGATCTTACAAGCTTTAATCTGATATAAGTGGCCCACTATCTGACAAAACACTTTTCTTCAGATAACATATTTATTATTATATTTTAGTCCCCCCTCCCCTTTGAATTTATAGATATCGTCTGCTTTTTTCTTACTAAAAGCTCGTTATTTGTAGTTTTAAGTTCCGGTGATGGCAGCAGAAACATCGGCCTTTAATTGGATGCATCTGTTCCGTTGTTTTTATGGTGTAAAATCCGTTAAATAGTTTCTAATAAAAGGAAATAGTATTACTCTTTTAATGCTTTTTCATGGTCTGTAAGGACGACTGTATAACTTAGCTATTGTTCTGAAGCAATTCGTGTATTTTTTATCTTCTTCCTTCATTATCATCCCAGTTAAAACTCACCCTTTTATATGTTTTACAAAGCGGAACTAGATTTTTATTGCTTTTAAACCGACAAAACACGCCTCTTCACTTTCGGTCAATTAAGAAAAAGAGTTGTCTGAAAGAAAAACACTACAGTTACAGATAAGACAAAAAAATTAATGTGTATTTCTTTATTTGCAGACTATTTTAAGTAGATATGTTTCAAGCTTTGAAAAAAAAATTGAGTTTCCATTTTCGAAATATTTGAAAAGGAATGCAAATCTTAATTAAATTCATTGCTCTAATTTATAGCATGAGTTTATAATTTATAAATATTATAGAATTTAAAAGTAAAACAAAAAATTAGACACTAAAATTTTTCATTTTCCAGATAATAAAACCATGCTTCTGTAAAATATCTTGTTATATTGTTTTTACTATTTAAATAGAAAATACATTTTTATCGCTTTATATATGTAACCAAATCTAGTAAAAAACAAACACTCGTTTACAGAAAAAATATGAAATCACATGTCGGTCACAAAGTTCAATCTTAAAATGTATACTTGCACTAAGTCCTAAATTAATATGTTACATATTTAGAAAAAAAAATTTATTAACACGGCTTGTTATCTAAAGGTATAGAACGCAAAAATAAAATATTTTTAAAGGCCAAATTTGTATTTTGATTACAATTGTTCTTAAAAAAAATTTAATTTAAGAACCCGTCCCTGTTCCTATTATCTTTTCTCGGGCAGATTATCACACTTGGCATTTCTTTCTGACTTGGAATAATAATATCAATATAGAATATTTGACAAAATTTGTTCTTCAAAAAATTTAATTTAAGAACAAGTTCCTGTTTCTATTGTCATCAATCAGGCAGATTACAACACTTGGCACTTCTTTCTGACTTGGAATAATTGCACAACTTAGATCAAATTTTAGAAACACAATTTAATTCAGTTAAAATTAATATTTTGTAGCAGTTCTTATGAAACTCTTCCAATCAGAAAATTTCAAAGACCAGAAAAATTTTCTTCCATTGAGTAGAAAAATTTTTATACTTTGTTCCTTAATCTGTGTCAAAATAAGGTTTAAAACTTGAATGAAGTTATATTTAAGACTCAAGAATCCAAATAGTCTTGATTTCAAAGACCATGACAGATAAGATTACCATGACAGCTGGAAACTTAAATATTTAATCTCTCACTCTTTGCAACACTCTTTTCTAATATTTTAGTCCACCTTTTGGTTAGAATATCTGATATGATTATTATTATAAAAATCTCATTATATTTATAGCAACAAATCGAAGTTTATATGCACAAACTATATTATACCAGCAGGCCGGTGGCTAAGTGGTTATCGTTCCTGACTCCCAGGCTGTTGGTCACTGGTGCGAATCCCAGTTTGGGCATGGACGTTTTCTTTCTCTGTGTTTCTATGTCCTTTCTCTTGAGATGATGGATGAATGTGGCCTTATAAACGGGTTTGTGATGGTGTGACTTGTTTCGCAGATGCCCACCGGGTAACGCTAAATGAGTAGCAATTTCTGGCCTTGTTGTGGCGAAAGGTCAATCACCCAGTGCCCACCATTGAAAAAAAAGCATATTATACAACAAGTTATATCTTCGCCATCAATTACAATTAAATTAGAAAACGAGAAATTAGACTTAAGTTGACATCTATCACTTGAAAGTAGAGATCTTTTTTCTTAAACCGACCAAAATCAACTGTTCATCCAAAATAATTAACCAGAATAATCATAAATTTCTACCCACACAATTTTCTAAATATTTTTGAGATTTTTTCAAAATTTCTTAAAAAATTAAACTTTTATTGAAATTTGAAATTAATTAAAAAATATCAACCCAAACTTTTATTTAAATATAAAGCAAATTTAATATTTGAAAATAATATACGAATTAAAGAAAATACAGTATTTTGAAAATAAAAAAAATAAATTTAACAAGTGTGAAATTTTTTTTATCGAAGGATTTTTTTAATCAAAAACACTAAGAAATTTCTTTTTATAAAATGCTGATGCCAGTTTCAATTATATTTTTCACAATCTTTTAATGAAAACTGTGTAGACAAATCAATTTAATAACATGTAATGTGTGATTCACTTAAAAAAATATTAGTTTGGGGAAAAAGAAATCCATTATTTATACGTGAACTTCTTCTTTTGGATTCACTTTGTAAAAAGGTTTAAAACAACTTTCATGTAGATTTTTAGGTTTTGCACGTTACGACTGCTGACATGCGGTTAACTTCGATCATTTTTGATATTTTTTGACATTTTCGACGATGCTGTATCCACATGCGAGGTGCATCTCTAACATCAAAAATACCCGAACGGAATTGACGAAACCAAAATTGTACGTAACTGGTTGTTACAGTCTTATATAGGACGATAAACACCTTTCACAATTTTAGCCACCTGGCTATCTATTTCGCAGTTACAAGAGAAAAACGAAAATATATCGAATTTTCTGTTTGTTGTCTTCCATTTTTAAAACCTTGTACTCGTAACTGAATTAATCAAACAAAAAAACCGCAAGAGGATATTTTAGTGTCAAATGTCACCTTTTCAACGAGCATAAATCTGAAATTGTTTGATAGATACCTCACGAGATATCGACCACTACAGACGTCTACCGAAAAAATAATGGATTAATTTTTCCCCAACCTAATATATTCATATCATATATCAATAACTATAAACGGATTTTTAACAGCAGAAATGTTTATCTGAAAACAATTTTGAAAGAAACAGGTTATTAAAATTGATAGATGCGTAAAAAATAATATAATAAATTACCCAAAATTTAAAGCTTTCATTTATATTTCTTAAATAAGTGAATATTTAAAAATAAAATAATTCATACTAATCTGTTCAGTATAAAAAGAACTAACAAATATCAATCAGTTTTAAAAGGAGAAAAGTGCCAATTCAAGAAAATCAGTAGTCACAAAATTATTTCAGTATTTTATAAACTGAAATAAATCTTTCGCAGAACTATTATAGTAAGCTTAGAACACAATTCTAATAACAATTAGGCGAAAGTTTAAGGAGACAAAAGCAACCAACAATTATTTTCATGGAAGTATTTCGGCCGCGACTTAATAATACTTAAGAATTCGGACTTGCGGTTGAAATTAGCAGAGAGAAACGCCGATTTAATCTGTTCTTAATGATAAAACGTTCCAAAACAACTTTTACTTTTCTTTCTGTTGTTTATCTTTACCTCTGGAGGCAAGTTCGTTAATCCCTAACGTGAAGATATTATTAAAAATAAAATCTACAATAACAACCGACAGAACTGGTTACAATAAAAATATTATACAAGAACAAAAACAAAAAAAAAAAATCAGCAAACTGTTTCGATGCCACAGAGAAAAGTTTCAAGACTTTTTTTTTTTAACTCTTTTTTTCCACTTCGTGTCATTGGCATCACGCTATGCGACATTGATCGCATCAACAGCCACGTGACCTTCGACGAGTGACATTAGAATTTTTTTTTATATTGCACTATTTTATTATTACTACCTCCCAATGGAAATTTTAAATGTTTTTCTTCAGACTTCCAATATTTTATAATATCAATTTCAATTTATATTCACATAATTGCCTACCCCACCTTTAGAATGGACGAGCAAGTGACCATGAAAACAAGGTGCAGGACATGGGATAAATATAATTACGATGAATTTGTTGACAAATCCAAAATGGTTAGTGATAAGCCGTAGTTAATAATAATAAATCAAGTTTTGATTTTGTGGAACCTTTTTTTTTTTTTTAAATAACGTGTCATGAGTTTTTCTTTCGATTAGACCGTGTTTATGACTTTACGAAAACTTAAAAATATGGTTTGAGAATACGTAATGAGTAAAATTTAGAATTTTCCTTTTGTTGATCATTAATATCAAACTTGAAGTATATATTTTTTTTCGTTGAGTTCGAGCTGACAATAAAGTTATCATTAGTCACGTTAAATACATTTCATATCGCAGCGTAAACGAACGTAATAACAAAATATAATGGCGAGCATTAAAGAATCGTAATGTTTTCTCCGAGTAAAAAAAAGAAAATGCGAATAATAATAAATACCATTCCTCCTACCTTAAACTAGCCCCCGATTCCTACTGAGTACCTAAAATCACATATCTTGACTCGGCAATAAAATGGACTATAAAAGCCTTTTACGACTCCAGAAAAAAAGAAAACTGGAATTAAAGTATACTAATTATGATGCAGTCGTCCAAAAATGAGATTTCTATTCATATACCTGCGTAAATGTTCTTGGAATCTGGCCATTAAGCAGTCAAAAACTGAAATTTGACCGTCTCTGATATTCAAAACTGATTAAAATTATTTTCGGATTTTAATTTCATATTCAAGCAGCGCTGTAGATTATACACAAGCATATTTAATCGCAAGGCTTCAATTCCATTAACTGCAATAATAATGGCAAAAATTTAAAAAAAAAAAAACTATATGAAATATATTCAATTATTCCTAGTTGTAAATAGCTTTTGAATATTCTCGAGTCTAATCAATGCAGGCAATTAAATATCTCTGCTTTTTGATAATACTATGGCGAGGATATTATTTATATTATAAAAAATTCAATCGTAAATAAAATTGAAGTTAAACATTATATAAATATGGACAAAAGCAATTTATTTCAAAAACGGAATTTTGCTAAAAAAATATTTTTCGCTTTTTTTCTTCGAAAATAATTTTTTTTTTTTTTTAATTCTCTTCTTTTGTATAGACTATCTAAGGTGCATAATACATTAAACAATGTATTTCAAACTAGATTTCGAATCTTTTAGAAGTAAAAGGAAAATTTATATATACTTATGAGAAATCCTTATTAAGACCAGAATTTTAACTTTCATGTTAGGATAGATTATTGATATTTAAGTTTTGCATTTCTCTCCCCTCCCCCCAAACCTACCAAACGATATTTGATAGTATTTATTTCTACGACATCTCAACTCTGAGTTCATCCAATATCATCTATTTATGTTAAAAACAAAATAAATAAATACGTATAATTGAACCATTCGCTATTTTAATAAAATTATAAATCATAAAATTAAAAAATAAACATTATAAAACCTTTTGGTTCAAATTTAATTGGTTTATAGCAAGAAATTAATAATTGATATTTTTAAAAAGAAATTACGAAATACTAAGTTATTCTATTCTGGATTCTAAATCATTCTAATTTAAAGGGTATATTTTTATACCCTTTAAATATTTACACATGTATACGGTTTAAAAAAAAATTAAACGTCAAAAAACTGAAAAGCCTTTACGAAAGAATTGAAGAACTTTATAAATTCGACTAGCGCTAATCATTTTCGGAAGATTTTACTTTATGTATAATTAAATAATCAATCAGCCTCAAATTTTAATAATTATATGGATCACAATATAATATCCATAATTTGAAATCCCATGCTCATGAGTACAAACCATAATTATTAACATATTTACATTTAAATACATATAATAAAATTAATTTGCATTTAAGAAAAATTCTTAAACTTCGCACTAACTTAGGATTTCAGTCCAAATATTCCGTTAATAAAAAATGAACTCTTCAAAATATAAATTACTTACGTTTAAGCGAATAGGAAAAAACTATTCATGTATATAATATCATGAATATTAAAACACACTTCAATATACTTTAAAAATTCATTAAGAAACAGAAATAAAATATTTATAAAAATTAAAACAGAGTTTATAGAGTGCCATTGACAAGCTATAGTTATTAAAAACATGAGTATCTATACTTATTTACTGGTTTTGTTTCAAGTTGGTGTAGATTACTTATTTAAAAAATAATTTAAAGACATTAAAAAAATGAATTTCACTAATAGTTTTGAAGATTTTGATTTATAATGATAATTTGCGCTTAATCGTGATAAACTGCTCTGGTTTAGATTAAGTATACATTGGATATTATGCATCTTTATTCAAAATTTAAACAACAACTTAAGATTGAATTGTTCTTTATACATCAAAACCAACAAATTTGCCAAGAGAAAATTTTCATAATTATTTCTTCTAAATCTAATATGGTTTTCAAATCAGATCGTGATAAAATATTTAAATTTTACCTCGATCTGAATCTAGAAGAGATTTAAAAACAAAGTCAATGTGAAAAACATTATTGTTTCCTGTAGAATTTTATTCATTAATAACGATAATGAAAAAGCTGCTATCACTGACGGTTGTTTTCTACTTCATTTTGCTTAGAAAAAACTTAAGAGGTTTTATAATATAACATTTGAGAGAGAATATACAGAAAAGTGGGCAAAAATTATATTATAATTAAAATATAATTGGTGTATAATAAACATTCTATATTCCACCAGTAAGTAAATATTGGGCTTAGATTTTAAAAATAAAATTCATTATTAATAAGAAAAAAATTATACAAGAAAAACAAAAATAAAAATAATAAAACAACGGAATAAATTCCATCAGGTCACCTTTTGAGAAAAAATTTTTAAAAAATATGTATTCTCAAGGTACTAAATTAATAAAAGTTCTGTTTCTGAAATGGTATAAAATTTTGAATTATGAGTTTTTGTTTTGAATAGAACCACTTTTAAAAAAATCACTTATTAATTCAAAGGTAAGCAGACCACGCATAAATTATCTTAAAAAATAACTGATGAAGAAGATTGGAATTCCAGAAGCTTCCTTTCTGTTGATTGGATGCAGAGGTGTTTACACACAAGTCATTTACCTATTTTTATAATAAATTGAAGAGCACTATAACACTATAAATAGCAGAAGCCGAATAACTGAGCTCTGATTCTCGAAGGAGTCATTCAAGATGTTGCCTAAACAGTTTGCTTCATTCAGTTACGAGTACAAGGTTTCAAAAATGGAAGACAACAAACAGAAAATTCGATACATTTTCGTTTTTCTCTTGTAACGGCGAAAAAGATAGCCGGGTGGCTAAAATTGTGAAAGGTGTTTATCGTCCTATATAAGACTGTAACAACCAGTTACGTACAATTTTCGTTTCGTCGATTCCGTTCAGGTATTTTTGATGTTAGAGATGCACCTCGCATGTGGATACAGCATCGTCGAAAATGTCTATAAAATATCAAAAATGATCGAAGTTAACCGCATGTCAGCAGTCGTAACGCGCAAGACCTAAAAATCTACATGAAAGCTGTTTTAAACCTTTTTACAAAGTGAATCCAAAAGAAGTTACATTAAGTTCACGTAAAAATAATGGATTTCTTTTTCCCCAACCTAATATTTCGACGAAGGCCCTAATCATTCCTTTTCTCAGAATTTCGAAGTCGAAATCGAGCACTATTCTCAAATATCCCTAAATTAAGATTTTTTTTTTTTTTATATAACATGACTACAATTTTTAAAAACAATAATTCTTTTTTTTTTTTTAAATTGTATAAACTTATGTTCTATACAACTAAAAAATAATGAAGCAAAATTTAAGGCTGCCATCAATGGAAAGAAAAATTTAAAGTTATAATAAAAAATTTATTATAGAAAATATATATTAGTTGCGAGAAAAAAATACGAATGCTTACTTTATATTAAAAACATACTTGTAAGTTTTAAAATTTATGTTTGGAACTAAAAAGTTTCCCAATCGATTTTTTTTTTTCCGTTGACGTTTGAAATTGAATAAAAAGAAAATTTAATTCTCTAAAGAACACAAAAGAGTGAAAAGTCGAATTTTTATGTTATTACTGAAAAGGACAACCATTTCATGAATTATTGCAAACTTTCTGATAAGAACTTAAAAAATCTTGCAAACATCCAGTTTTAACTAGTAAAGTTTCACAATTCAATACGTTCCATTTATAATTAAGGGGGGGGGAACTAAAAAAACACAAGTGTACAAATTTTATTTGATTTATTTTTCTATTAAACTATAGTTGCCAGAAACAAAATAAAAATCCAGTTTTGAATTCAAATTATTTTGCATTACAGGGAAGTCTTTTGAATTAAATAATTGCTTTGAATTCATTTCAAAATCTTAAATAATTCGTAGTTCGTGAGTGTCATTCACTGACTTTATTTTATTTGTTATAACTAAATGACGCTACAAATAACAGATTAAACAAAGACTTTATTTTATTTGTTTCAATTTTAAACATTAATTTACAGTTTTATTTCAGTCTTTATTTCCTTATCGCTTTTGTAACAGAGAATCAGTTCAAAAGATGATTTCGTCAGTTTCACGTGACTCGAAATTGAGGCGGTTTTCTCTGTTAGAGAGGCTTAACTCTTAAATCAACTGAAACGACTAGTTAACTAATTTCCTTGTTAGTTATAAGGAAGTGAATAGTAATTGAAAAGGAATCTTATATATATTAAACTCTTTAACCCTTTATTAGAAGTTATAAGGACAAAAATGACGATTAGTTTTATTTTTAATGAACAATAATTCATTAAAGATAATTCAAGAACTAGTGTTTAAAATTTTCGAACGTATTAATAATTTTATGGTGATACTAGAATTTAACTTAAATTTTTCCAAGTGTTATTATAATATGTTAAACAAATGAAATTAAATGTATAACAAAACCATATTTTAGAAAATATGCTGTACTAGTTTAAAAAAATTAGTTATATTTTAAAAAAATAATTTTGATATATACCTATACAACTTTTATTGTTAAAATTCTAATTTAAAGTTTAAAGGGTTCTCTAATTCCACGAACAATAAAAATCCATTACAGAATAGTAATAAGAATAAAACTAAAAGAATTTAAAATAAAATTCTAATACAAAAATAATACAAGAATGTGGTGTGCAAAAATATTTAAATTCATTGAAAATTTATGTATGAAATTTCAAATATGCATATTTCGATATAATTTCAAATTAATAATTTCTTTAAGTAAAAGTATTAGTAACTCAATTTTAATTTAAATAAAATGATCATTTACAAAAACTAAAATAGTCAGAATAACTCAAGTGTATATTTAGAAGTTTGAGAAAGCATAAATAATTCAGTAATTCGTCCCAGAGAGACTAACACGAGCATCCTGGCAAACAAACACATTTAATCTTTTCGTTGAAATAATATCGTTATTATTCTTTTGCCGGTAATACTGCTAAAACTTAATTATAGTAAGCAATTTTTAGCAGTATTACAAGTACATATTAACATTGAATCAACTTTCGAAATGAAATAATAATTTTTATATTAGATAAGTTCATTAGTTTTTGCTATTTAATAAACAATTTTATTGAATACAAATAAAACAGTTAGTAAAATTTAAACTAATATATATATATATATATATATATATATATATATATATATATATATATATATATATATATATATA
>JAPDSC010088979.1:0-18233 GCA_026290005.1 Latrodectus geometricus | reverse complement strand
GGTGTCAGTAAGTCCAATATACTTTATCAAATAAAATTAGTATTATGCATTCGAAACGACAGTTGTTATACTCAATGCCTTTCGATGTTGATAGAAACAAGGCAATCATTTCTTTCTGATATTTGCTTCCATAAAAATTTTACGTAATAACTTATTTGATAAAAAATTTATATTATGACATTTAGTTTGTAAAAAAGTATAAATTTATATTATTGCAGTAGGGAAAAAAGCAGTTAAAAATCTTCAGAAATGATTTGATTTTTTACAAACTGTAATAAGACTAGTAAGTTTATATTGTGAGAAATGAGTGTGCTACGTAAGAAAATTGTAGTAATTTGAATAGTGATGTTTCTTGTTTTTGTTTGAACGAAAAATTTGATGTAGTAGCATAAAGGAAGCTAAATTTTTGAAAAAGCATTCTGTAGGTTAGATGTGCTATATTAAGAGATTAGATCGCGGATGTGATTATAAAATCAAAATAAGGAATTTAAAATTGCTTTTAATACAATAAAATGATATTAAATTGTTTTAGAATTAATATTTTTTTTTATATTTTATTTTTAAGGAAAAAAATTCTTAAACTAATAATGTAGCAAAAATAGTGGAAATTCCAGGTAAGTTATTTTGTTCAAATATATATGGCTTATTAATTCTTAATGTTCAGTAAATATCAGTAAATAATTACTAATAAAATCTGATAAAGTAATCAGTAAATAATTACTCATAAAAACATCAGTCAATTACTTAATTTCAAAGAATAAGCAGTTTATATGGGTAAGCTAACTATTTTCTTATGCAAATATGAAATATGCAAATTATTTTAATATGTATTAAACTTAGTATTAAACATCAAGATATACCAGAAGACATCGAATGTGTTACACTTACATGGTTCTTCTTATCCACTTCATCAACTTCACCATATCTGAAAAATACTCTAGAAAACAAGTTAGAATAAATTAAAAACACTTTCAAGTAATGAAATCACTAATAATTCTTTAAATATTACTTTAATCAAGAGCCTGAAGAAATTCAACCTTACAACTTGAAATTTCACCTTCAAATGACCTATTGACCTTTGCTTACGTTGTCTACAACAATGCAAAACTTGCAACAATGAAATTTGTCATTGTTTAAAAATTTTCACGCTTATTTGGTCTCGAGCTCTCGAGTTTAACGGTTAAACTTTTTTGAGCTCCTGCTAAGGTGAACTTGGAATACCATGCATTTAATTTTGATTTCGAATGCTGAGAACAAATTGGCGAGTTCTTGGTCATATTTGCTAACTTTCTCATCATTCGCCATTTAATAAATATATTGAATTAGTTTTAAAATATATATATTTTTAATTCAAACTTGTATACTTAACATTTTGAACAAAAACATGAAACTTAGATTGAAAAATTGTGGGTTTATCATAATCTAAAACGTTAATATATTACATAATGTATGATTAAATGAAAATATAATGTATATATACAAAAAATATAACACCAGAATTATTTAATTTCTTCTGACAAATCCTCAAAAATTTTTGATTTTTAATATGATAATCAAATACACTACTGGCCATTAAAATTGCTACACCAGGAAGAAATACAGATAACACAATGATATTTATTGGAAAAATATATTATACTAGAAATAACAAGTGATTATATTTTCAAAATATTTGGCTGGATAAATCCTGAGAAATCAGTACCCAGAACAACCACCTCTGGCAGTGATAACAGCAGTTATACGCCTGGGCATTGAGTCAAACAAAGATTGGATTGCATGTACAGGTATAGATGTCCATGCAGCTTCAACACGATGCCACAGTTCATCAACCGTAGTGACTGGCGTTTGGTGACGAGCCAGTCGCTCGGCAGCCATTGACTAGACGTTTTCTATTGGTGAAAGATCTGGAGAACGTGCTGGCCAGGGCAACAGCCGAACATGTTCCGTAGCAAGGAAGGTCCGTACAATACTGACAACATGCGGTCGGACATTATCCTGCTGAATCGTAGGGTTTCGCAGGGCTCGAATAAAAGGTAGAGCCACGGGTCGTAACACACCAGAAATGTAACGTGCACTGTTCAAAGCACCGTCAATACGAACAAGAGGTGACCGAGACGTGTATCCAATGGCACCCCATATCGTCACGCCATGTGATGGGCCAGTATGACGATGACGAATTTACGCTGCCAGTGTGCGTTCACCACGATGCCACCAAACACGGATGCGACCATCATGATGCTGTACACAGAACCTGGATTCAATTGAAAAGATGACGTCTTGCCATTCATGAGCCCAGGTTCGTCGTTGATCACACCATTGAAGGTGCTCTTGTCTATAACCAGAGTCAAGGGAAGCCGCAGTCATGGTCTCCGAGCTGAGAGTCCATGCTGCTGCAAACGTCGTCGAACTGTTCGTGCAGACACTGGTTGTCTTCCAAACGACCCCGTTTCTTGACTCACGGCTCGTGACGTGGTTGCACGATCCATTACGGCCATGCGGATAATATGCCTGTCTTCTCGGCTGCTAGTGATAGGTGGCCGTTGAGATCCCGCATGTCGTTCCGTATTACCGTCCTGAACCCATCGATTCCATGTTCTGCTAACAGTCTATCTTTCAAAAATACAAGTAGATCTCGACCGACGCGAGCAGCAATACTGCGAAAAGATAAACCGCAATCCCGGAACGGTACAATTCGACCTTTATCAAAGTCAGAAACGTGCTGGTACGCATTTCTCCTTCTTACAAGAGGCATCACAACAACTTTTCACCAGGCAACAACGTTCAAATGCAATTTGTGTATGAGGAACCGGCTGAACAATTTCCTCATTTAAACACAATGTAGGTGTCGCTACTGGCGCCTGCTTTGTCTGAATGAGCTGAAAAGCTAATCATTTGCATATCACAGCATCTTCTTCCTTTCGTATAAATTTCACGTCTGTAGCATGTCGCCTTCTTGGTGTAGCAATTTTAATGGCCAGTAGTGTACTATCTACTAGTATTTTTGAAAGATAGAAATTGTTGTTTTTAATATATTATATATGAAATTCCTGTTACTGCAGTATGAAATTACATTATTTTAATGTCTTACATGAAATTTAACATAATGAACGAAATAATTTGCATCATTATTGAAAAAGGAATTTAATTAATACTGTAGGAACTAACTATTTAAAAACAAGATGGTAGCCAAAAAATCAGCCAAATCCACCAAATTTCATATTAATAAACAAGATGCAGGACTTGCCACTTTAAATTAAATATAAAATGTCTTTAAGGATTGCGTTTATATATGTAATTATAAAATTTAATTATGATTTTAATAATATATACTGACATCAAACATTGAAAAGGAAATAAATTTTATGATCGTCACTAATTATAAAATATTGGTACATTGCGGTTAAGGTCCCCTTCCTCGCCAACTCACATATTTAAAGCACTTTTTCACGCATGCTCATTAATTACTCTTTTATTTTAGCCTTTTCATTGGTCGATAATTAAGTTTCACTTTGAAATAGCGGTATAATTTTCGCCATGGCATCGGCATTTTAGAAAACGTCCCAAGCAGGGGACCCAAAGCACATTTTCGCAAAAATATTTTAGCCGTAATAAATTCACAATATTATTATTGCTTAATAGGATTCTTTCCCCAGCTTTATTTATTCGCGTTATGTGGCAACATTTCCGAAAGTAAATTTCTATTGTATTTAAAGCAGATAAGCATAGTCAGCCACGAAAGGATTTTCAACCATAATCATGCGCCGAGGCACACACCTGAGATAGCATTCAATTAAAATTTTCACACTACATAAGGAAAAGCTGACAAATAACCATCAGCAAAATGTTAGTTGAAAGCCTATCGGTTTCAGACAGTATCAATAAACAACAATTTATTTTTTGCTTGATTCATGTGCCTAATATTTTTTCATAATATTTGGAAGAAACAAACACACTTTGTCAAAAAAGTTTCATCAATTGCGGATAAATTTCTTTGCCTATCTTTAATATAATTTTGACATCTTTTCTTTGTTTTACATCAAATGAAATTAATCATTTATTTCTTCGGCAAGTGTTTGTTCACAATGTTTTGCATACTTCATTCGCAACATGGATTCTAATTTGAAATTTTCATTTTCTACATTAAGTTACATCACGCATCATATTTTGGTTAGACTATACTTTAGGGTGCCCCTTTGATTCTTGCCAAGTTGTAATCGCAAAGCAGGGCAAAACCCAATCATATTCTGATTGCAAAAGAGCATATGATTGTATTGTGCCAACAAAAATCGACACTTAAATCGATAGCCAAACAAAAATCACCATGTTTGTCAAGGGGGCACCCTAAAATACAGTTTTACCAAATATTTTTGTTATGCAATTACGTCAATCATTTATTCTCTCACAAAATTTTTGCTTATCTCACTAATATTTTGCTATAAATAGTCATCATCAAAATATTATTTAAAAGCATGACGGTTGCCGACAATATCAGCCAACAACTATGTATGCTTTGCTTGATTTATATGGCAAATATTTTTTATAATATTTAGAAAAAACAAACAGTGTCAGAAAATTTTCATCAATTACAAATAGAAGAATTAATTGCTTATCTTTAGTATTATTTTGACATCTTCGCTTTGTTTTGCATAAAATGAAATTAATCATTACTTTTTGCGGAAATTATTTTCTGTGTGTTCGCAATTTTTTGCATACTTCATTCGCAACAAGAATTTTAATTTGATATTTTCATTTTAAAAGCTAAATTTCATCACACATTTAATTTCTCGCCGTTGTTTTGTGTATGTTTTAAATTTTTTGGCGTATTTCATTCGTTAAAGTATAAAAAAAAATTGGTAAAACTATATTACCTCTTATATTACATAAAATTAAGATTTCACTCATACCTTTCTCTTATTTTTCACCTTTTCGAGTTCTTAAATCATATTATATCTTATCCTGCAAAATTTAACTTAATTTTTAAATATAAATTTTTATTCATTTTATTTATCGCCATAAGATGATCTTTCATGGTTGATATTAGGTGGTTGATCAATTGGAAGGATATTTCAACATGCCCAAACTGTTAAGTTCATCATGAAATTTTATTTCTTTAATCCAATTTCATAGTACATAACAAATAGGTAAACTGAATGATAGTTTTTGTAAGAAATTGTTGAACTCAAGTCGTTTTTTTTTTTTATCAGAAAGATTACCTTTCTCTCTCGCTATTAATTGAAGGGAACTACTTTGATATACTTCCCCGAATCGGAAATTTGTGGACTTTTTTCTCGCCAAGCAAAATACCTGTTTTAGGCATCTTTTTTTCTCACCAAGAGGAATTTTCGCTAAATACAAATAATTAATAACAAAAAAAAAAAATAAAAAAAAGAGACTCTAAAAATGGTACAAAATACAAGAAAATACTAAATTTGACAACAGCAAAAACCTAAATTAGCAACACTAAAATTAGAAACAGCAACCCTAAAAAGTCCGTAGGGAGTGCCAGATTTAGCGCTTAATTTTTGGGGGGGTATATCAAAGTTGTTCCGATTGAAGTTAAGAGTTATCACATTCATCATCAAATGGAGCTTTTTTTCTACATTGATTTTTTTTTTTTTTTTTAAATACTCGACACAGTAGAAATTGCATGCGCTGCCGACTTTAGAAGGCGAGTCTGTGATCGTTTTCTTTTTCCCCCTTCCTAACAAAATATGTTTGCTATAAAACAGGCACTGAGCGCTTCAGAAAGAAAAAATTGAATTAATAGGGATTATTGTTACAAGAAGTTGAATTGCTCTTTTCCATGCGATCACACAAATTGTTCACGAATCCAAAGTTCCAACTGATGGAGAAAGCATACTCTTACATACTCTAAATTACATAAATGGGTATATAATTGAACACTTATATTAATGAAAACATGTGTTACGATTGATTTAGAATATTTTGACTGACATGATTTTAAAAATGGTGATGTTGCTTCAATCAGCAAACATCGAATAAATTCAAATTTATATCAAAATATTAACAATGACATCAAGAGGACAAATTCGATAAACTAATGGAAAAATGTACATTATTTTTCAATTCATCGATAGCTGCAAAATTACTCACGAAACTACTGAGCCATGTTTGGGAGATATTAGTATTTATTTATACATTTGGTACGAAACTTGAAATAGTGTTATAAGGGGACACAGTATAAGAAAAAAAAATCTCGGCTCCATTTTAATTGACGGTATTTACCGAAGAGAACAAAATATAACCCCAGTAATTATAGTTCATTATCGAAAAATTAAAAATCTTTATAGAACCATTCCTAATTTACGAATTTTTTGGTAGACGCCAATGATTATCATCCTCATGTCATATTTTCCATGTTTTGTCTTCCCTGAGTTCCACAGCATTTTTTATTTACTTAATTTATTTTCTTGTAAGTATGCTCCAATGATTTAAAATCTCCCATTTGATGTAATTGATTGTTGCGAATATATTACATAAGGTACTCTTCGATCTATTAAATTTTTTTAGATACTTTTTTAATTAAATTTGTTATGTAAACTATTGCCAGCTAAGATCCCCCAACAATATCTCGAATTCAAATTTAAACTACTTTTATGTGTAGTTAGCCAACCTGAACAAAAAATGGTTGATAAATCAATGTTTTAAAAAAAGGAAGTTTGTTTTTCATATTTCTTAAAAACTAATAGACTCCTTTTATCATTAATGAAAATATATTTTCGTCTAAAACTCTTGATATTGTATCGTAACACACTTTTGTTTCAAAAAGAGGCAAAAATAACTAATTAGAAAAATTATGTATTTATATCTTCTAATTAAATAATATTGAAGAATTTGCATTATATACAAGTTAATACTTTATCCATAATGTAGGAGTCAATTATTCTGTTTAAAAATAATTCCTATATTCATAAAAGTAAATCGCTCGATTCCTTACCAATCAACTGAATTAAAAAGAAAAAAAAACAGTTAAAACAAAAACCTCCATCTATAAATACAGCTACATCAGCAGTTCAATCTATATGTACCTCACAAGACCTCATAACGAATCTGTTCTTAATATTTAAAATATAAAAATCACTTTCAACTTCTAATATTTATTTCCATTTTTTAAATTTATTTCTCCATTTCTGGATGTTTAAAAAATATTTCATCTTGTGCGTTATTGTGTCCAACAAATGCTAAAGAACGAATGAAAATCCATATCTGATGTAATCAATTAAATAAGACTAATTTAGAAACCGAGGAAATATGAGTTCACTCGAAAACTCTTCTAATTCAAAACCTTTATTCGTCTAAAAATTTATTTTTCAAGAATATTGACATCTAATGGTAAACAATGACAATTGAAGGCTATAAGCAGCCACCACAATTAAAGTCTACCGGCAGTGAATAGATTATTTTTCTTACCATAGATGAAACTTCAAGGTTTAAAAATGTCATAAGCTTGGTTGTTACTCAAGGGTCATTTTTTGCACATGAGGGCTAAATAGATAGCGACCCATGGCTAAAAGTTGATTCTGAATCGCTACAAACATCCAAGGTGGGATTCGAACCCTCGAACTGCTGAAGCTTGGCAGATGAATCATCAACGCTATTGCATTTAGAATTATAAAGTGTAGTGCGTCTTGCGACCTAACTTTTCAATCATTTTCACACCACGAGATAGTTTAGCTTATCCATTTGCATTGTGAGATAGGTATGCCAAAGAGCTCAGATTCGGCTAATCTATCCAGAATAATGCAAAAGGGTAAGTTTTCAAATTCTTTGGGATTTGAGTGGGAATAGAATGGGCAGTTCTATAAAGCGTTCTCGCATAAATATTTTTAAAATTTACTATTCGTTATTATTTTAGAATGAGTTCTAACCAGAAAAGTTCATATTAAACGTGAATCATATTTCTTTGTAAGATTTGCATGATTATCTCAATGAAAAAAGTTTTCTCTTAGAATGAGTGGGATAGAAAGTTGAAAGATAAATGAAAATATGCAATTATTCCACATTTCAACGAGCGAATAAATTTTGCACTTTTGAAATGATGCAAATAAGAAACTACTAGCACAAATAAAGAATTTTGCTATCGCATTTCCTAGCAGTTTTATTCGAAGAAATAAATAGAAACCCTTTAATTCTTGTGAAGAAAATTTTGTATAACTTTAGATTTTTATTAATTCCAATTTTAAAACTTAATAATGAGTTAAATATAATTGTAAAATTTAGTCAAATAAGAATTTAGTTATTTAAGTATTGTATTGGGAAATTTGTCTTGAATGAATTTTAAGAATTCATTCTTTAACAATAATATGAAAAATCAATTCGTAACTAGTATCATTAATAAAACAATTTTACGGCTTTTGATCCTCGTTTCTTTATACTCGAATATGTTTTAAAATATAAGGTTGACTAATTTCTAATGATTTTTAAACGAATTCTGTATTGTCCTACTGTAGGAACGTATTTATGCTTTTACCAGATGAACAATCTTGTCATCAATATTTAGACTAGAGTCTCGAGATAGAACCCCTAAAGTCGGCTTCAAATGAGAATTCAAACGAATGCGCACTTGCAGAAAGTAGTTGCAATGATTTGGCGGTATACAATGTGAATATTGTTTAGACCTAAGTTTTATAGGAAACCTATTATTTCTTAGGTCTCTAGTCAATTTATCCATTTGCCTTTTATGATTATCATCAAAAATAAGTATATGAATAATAATACTAATTTTATAAATAATTTTTACGATATTAGAGTATTTAAATCAGAATTCTCTCTCATTTGCTGCCGTTGACCATTAAAACTTTAGCCCAGGGCTGCCAAAACGAGGCAATAAGCAGGATTATGCAGTCTATTTTTAAATACATAGCAAATTACGTAAACAATAGCAAATTACGAAATTTATACATCAATAAGTGATTTAAAATTAAGTCCTGTTTATATATTTTGTAGGTACAGTCATAAATAAAAAAAAATAACCCCCTGTTCTAATAATATCCATATTTATATTCGCAAAAAAAATCACGGCGAATTAAGTAACTAATACTTTGTTATATCTATGAAAATTTAACAATACTAAATCACTACATTTTTTTAAACGCTACATTTTTTTATCACTACACTTTTTTAAGGCAGAAGATGTAAACGCGCACACTGACACATTTAATAATTCTGCTATGTTTAACAAGAAAAAACATTTGCTAACCACAAAGATTTATCTGATTATTTACATCGCTAAAAGATACTGAATCTTAGCCAAAATCTGTTACCCAAGCGCATGCGTTAGAATTTCCATCTGGAGCCGACTTTCGGAGCTCTATCTTCAGACACTAGTTCTTTTTCTCCCAGTGTCGAAGGCTGATCTTATGAAGATTGGAAGTAATAAGTGCCATCTATCGGCGATTTAAGTAACTTAATATAATATATTTCTAACAGAATAAAGTTAGCGTACCTGACTACAGATGGGTGGGACCTGGGTTCAAATCCTGGCTCGGGCATGGATGTACTTTCTCTCTCTCTCTCTTTCTTGTCTTTGTCCTTTCTTGGTGTGTGAATGGTTGCCTACCCTATAAACGGATACCTATGGCATGTGTGTACTGAGGAAGTCGAACTCCACACCAAATATGGTTCAGTTGGAAAAGTGGAGCAGCGCACCCCATATTGCCAGCCTGGCTTCTACACGACAACAACAACAACAGAATAATTTATTTTAAAAGAATGTAATTCTAATAAAATAATTAATTTAAAATGATTAGCTACATTTAATTATTTTATATTTCTTCATTTAAACTAGTGTAAAAATATGACGTAATTCAAGTATTATTTTTCTTTTTTCTTCGAATAGAATACAAATAATTATAATGACTATGTGTGATTAAGGACAATTTTCAAAACTTTCCTAATAAACTGCTGGCCATCCAAATTGCAACACAAAGAAAGACAAGAGACATCACAACAAAATTTATTTTGTAGATAACATGTTGAACAAGTATCAAATGATTCAATTTATGGTCTTCTGGGAAGTGTGGTTCCTGCCAAAATCAGTAGCTAGAGTAGCAGCCATTGTTGGAGATCACAGCTGCCAATTCCTCGGAATTGATTTAAAGAGACATTGGATATGTTCTTGGGGTATAGCAGACAAAGCCGCTTCTACACGTTGCCAAAGTTGATCTGATATGGCACCTGGAGATATAATCTGGGTCAATCGTTGAGCAACGATGAACCACATGTTTTTTTATCGGTGTAAGGTCCGGAGAACGATCCGGCCATGGAAGCAATTCAATCTGGTGATTGACGAAGAACCCTTGGACAATGCGTGCTACGTATGGTTGTGCATTATCCTGTTGAAATGTGGGTGTGGGCAAGCCCTGAAGGTAAGGAAGGACAACTGGCTCCAACACCTCGGAGATGTAATGCTAGTTGTTTAAAAGAGGTAGTTGCTAGTTGTTACTAGAGGAGTGGCAGAGTGATTTCCTATACCACCCCATACCACAATATGCGGTGTCTCCACACTCGAATGCGACCATCGTAGTGTTGCAGACAGAAGCGTGACTCATCAGAAAAAGGCAATTTTATAACATTCTGTAGTCCACATCCTTCTTTCATCGCACAATTGGCTGCAGAGACGTTTTTAGTTCTACGTCAAGGGTAGACGTCTTGCGGACAGACCACTCTGCTGTAAGGTCGAATGGTACGCACAGACACTGAATGATGCGTTACAAACTGAATGTGCTGTGCTATGGTTAGTGATGCGGCTAAGCGATCCGTCACTGCCATGCGCACAATTCGCTTGTCATCACGTGAAGTAATTCACGGAGGTGCATGCGATGGAACACGCCCTCCTGCATCTAACGATCTCATATCCATATTACAGTTGTCTGGTTTTATCCAACACGACTACCGATTTCCCTGAACGATTATCCATAATCTCGGTATTCCACTATCCTTCCTCTTTCAAACTCGGATGCTTGATCAAAAAATGACTGCAGTTTTCTGCGAGGCATAATTAATCGTATTTTTGACAAAACCACAAGAAAAACACAATTGCCGAATTTGAAATCGTCGAAATCTCTCAGCCTTAAATAGCGCCACAGGCACGTGTATGTGCGTCTGCGCTAAAATTCTATTCATTTGCATATCTTACCTCAGCAAATGCATGTTTTTGTTATCGTTAGGTAAACTTTGTTTTAAATGTATGTATTTATTCTCTTTCGGGTTATATTTTGCCCATACAAATTCTTACAATATTTTATCTGAACATATTTGCTTGTAGTAATCGGTGCGGTTAGCCTTTACCACGAAAATAAAAGACCAAAATATTTAATAATAATATTAAATATTTTAAAAAATAATGTTTTTAAAAAAAATTCACTAGGACTTTTTAATTTATTTATCTAAATGTTGTTAATTTAAATAATTCCTCATGGCACTACAAAACTGCGTAGGCGTTTTTTATTTTGTTACTGTTTAATGTTTTGAGAATTCTTTGGTTTATATTGTATGTGAAAAATTATTTTCATCCTATACTAAAATATTTGAAGAAATTGTTCAGAACAATATTATGAAATATAAATGAAGAAAGAAATTCTGTAACTTCATTCGTTCATAGGTATATAATGAGAGAGAGAAATAGATAGATAAACTTGCATTCACCATAGTTCTATATAAATGAAATTAATAAAATTTTAACACAGCTGATAGAAATAGCTGAATATTTTTACTTTTGATATTTCTTACGGTATTTACAACCTAAGACAATATTATAAGGTCTTTTACTATTTTTGTAGTTTCTTCTTTTTATATTTAAAGTGTGATTGGGAATTATATACTTACTTTTTAAAACGAAAACGGAAAGCGCTTCTTTAAATTCAT
This sequence comes from Latrodectus geometricus, assembly GCA_026290005.1. Lineage (NCBI taxonomy): Eukaryota > Metazoa > Arthropoda > Arachnida > Araneae > Theridiidae > Latrodectus > Latrodectus geometricus. Next base: position 6,347 of record JAPDSC010088979.1, on the reverse strand, counting down.
TCGCTAAGTCCCTGACGGCCGGGCTTTAACTTCACCAAATGTCATATGAAACAACACAATCAAAATGTTATGAAAAAAATTGTAAGTAATATTGTAATTTTATGTAATATTATAATTGTGAATAGCAATATTATAATTTAGCATAAAAGTATTTTAATACACAAACCAAGGTATCAAAAATCTTATTACATATTTCTTTTTATTATTCATTTATTAAGAAGAAAACTATAAAATGTTATTAGTTCTTTAAAAAGTGCCATGTTGCTGCAGTTTTTGAAGAAATTTGATTCTTTTCTTTTCCTTGGGAAAACTTTTCAAACACTGAAATCAAAAAGACTTCTTCAAAGTCAGGCATTCATTTTCTTCAAATCTTTCCTTACTGAAAAGAAAGAGCTTACGGTAAAGCAACGCCGGGGGGCTAATGTACAGATGTTTTGGACAATTGATCCCCTCGTGCTTTGTCCATTCTTTGAAATAGGCGCTTCACACCAAAAATGTTTTTCATTGAAAATACTTACAGATTATTCTTCAGAAGATGTGTAAGTCTCAGCTAAGTGGAAACTCTTCCAGTCTAACTAAAATCTACTTTTTAAAAAAATAATAAAAAGTAATAAAAAATGAACTTAAAAATAAAACTAAATGTAATTTTTATGTTGATTTTCAATAAGGGATGTAAATAATTAAATATGTCTAGTGGTCAGCATGCCTGACTACGGATAGGGAGTGCCTGGGTTCGAATCTCGGCTCCGGCATGAACGTACTTTTCTCTCCCTCCTGTCTTTACCCTTTCCCTGTATGAATGGCTGCCTACGCTATAAATGGGTATCTATGACATGTGTGTACTGAGGAAGTCGGACTCCACACCAAATTATGGTTTAGTTGGAAAAGTGGAGCAGCGCACCCCATATTGCAAGCCTGGCTGGCACTCGACAAAAAAAAATATTATTTTATTAGTTGAAAATTTTACATGCTTTATTTTGTTCATTTGCCGCTCAAAGGTCATTTTTGGCACACCAGAGCTAAGTAGCCAGAGAGTAATGGCTTAAAGTAGATTTCGAACCACTACAATTATCCAAGTTCTAGGTGTGATTCGAACCCATGAAGGTAAGAACGCTAACCATTCTGCTACCAGCTCGTAGTAAAAAAACAAAAAGACTAGAAATTATTGTATCATCATTATTTAATATTACAAATTAAATTTTTACAATTATACTAATATTAATAATGATTCATTCCCATTGCTTTTACTTCATTAGATCTAGGGTTCGATTCCCCCTTGGGTATCGACGCTGGTAATGGGCTACTTTAAACTTCTATAATCTACTTTAAACTGTTATTTTTGGTCTAATTACTCATCGAGTACAAAATTGAGTTTAAATTTATGTTTTCCTTCAATGATCTTGACTGATATAATTTTTTTTCAAAAATTTCCTTTATGATTTAACTACTGATAAAAATAAAAATTTATGACAACTTTTTCTCCATTGGAAGAAAAAAGTTATACATTCTTAAAAATCACTTTCTTTAAGTAAAGCCGCATCAATACAACGCCGCACTAAATGTAAAATATGATCAACATTAAAATTTATGTAATAAAATGTTTATCTATTTAGTAACGCGTGACAATTCGTCAAAGAAAAAGGCATAAAATGAAGTTACTAATCAATAAATTATGAATATATGCTTACTCCGTTACGAAACTATTTACCTTTACTCATTGAAAGTAGCCTATAGAATTATTATATTTTTCATCTTATCTTATTATATTTATTATAATAAAAATAATAATTAGAATAATTATTATATTAAATCTAAAAATCAATTTTTCTCAATTCTCGGAGTTAAAAATTTATCGACGTTGTGGTGATTTGAAAAATCTACTGCCATTCAGCAGTTTTTACTAATAGAAGAACAAAAGCATATTCCTATAATATGTTGGCGGCCGCCGATGGCTGAGTGGTTAGCGTTCCTGACTCCTAGGCTGTTGGTCCTGGGTTCGAGAGCCCGGTATGTGCGTTTTCATTCTTTATTTTCTCTGTATTTCCTTCTCCTGAGATGATGTATGAATGTACCCCGCCCTATAAAAGGATTCATGGTGGTTTGACGTGGGTAATGCTACTCGCCTCCGTGACTTGGCTCACAGGTGCCCACTGAAATGTGTAGCAGTTTCCGGCCTTGTTGTGGGCGACGGGTCAGTGCCAGCTATTGGAAAAAAATATTGTTTCTTCTAACAGCTCTAAGGATACGGTAATTTAATAAGATTTCCTCACTCACACATACTTCAAATGCATTTTGAGCGTTTATTGTATTACACTCGTTAGGTGTTAAATGCTCGCATAATTTGGTTGCCTTTTACAACATTTGCACATTGGGTAAAGATGTTGAAAAAGGCACCCCTTAAGGTACTGTTGTTATTTAAATGATTTAAATTCATTTAAGAGAAAATTCGCATACATTTAGATCTAATGGGATCGCATTTTCATATCTTTAAAAACAGTATAAAATTTTAATAAAACAAAAAACCCATAAGAATTATATTTTTATTTAGAATAAAATGCACCTTTTAATGTATTCTATAGATTCATTTTTCTATAAAAAAAATAAAGATTTGGTCAAAAATTTATTTCCCTATGACGCTTTAATGACTTGGGAGATTTGCATGAGATTTGATGATTTTATTAAATTTTCAGCCTTAAGAAATGCCTTTTCTTGCAATAACCGGAATCTTTTGTATCTCTAAAGACAATAAAATAAGATTGTCTATTGAAAGGACATTAATCTCAAACAAAATACCAATTCAAATGGATTTTCTACGTTTACGTTATAACACTCGTTAGGTGTTTTTTTTATATAAAATTCACTCATAATTTTAGTGTATTTTATAACAATTGAACGTTAGGTAAAAATATTATTGAAAAATGCATCCCTTAAAGTAATGATGTTTTTAAAATTATTATGAAAATTCTATTTTTGAGAAAATTCGCATATATTTAGTTCTAAATCTTATCAGCCTTTGGAAATAGTATAAAGTGCTATTAATACAAAAAATCCATAAAAATTAATCTGTTTATTTAGTATAAAATGCACTGTATGCTGCACTAAGGTATAACTGACATTTATTATTAAATGATATGTGATGACATTTGAGCGCCTTTGAAAATAGTGTAAAGTGTCAATAAATAAAAAACACCCCTTATATATTTCAATTATTACTTTTATTTTGTATAAAATCCACTTTTTAAAATATTTTATGGGTTCATTTTAATACAAAAAATAAAGATTTACAGAAATACGTATTTATTTTAATTATGCATTACTTAAGAGTGGACTTTGAGATTTACATGAGATCTAAGCAATAAATCAGGGTGCGAAAATCTGCTAAGAATAGTTGAAAATCCTTTCTTACATGAGTAAACATATTCCCCTTTCATTCTTTCCGGGTCTAATAGGAAACATCCTAATCGTTAAGGAAGTCACACGATCGATGAGTTATCTCCCTGGAAACGAACTCTTCTTACGTATATGGGAAGCCTTTCGAAATAGTACTGCTGAATATTTATAAAAATTGTAGAAAAAATTATTTTAATACATTAGCAATCAATATTTAACTGCCTGTGATCATCAAGTTTACACTGTTTTAATGAAATGCAATCAGTAAGGATTAAATGAAAAATGTTCGAATATTTTAGGTGCCATTTATAACTCTGCTGCATAACAAAGCAATAGGATTACAAAGTTTTGCTTAATCAAATCATATTTCGTAAGATATTAGAAATCCTAACATTTTAAAAAATAGTGAACTTAATGAGTATACATCTGGATTAAGCCAGAAACAGAGAATTAGCTTACATAGCTTCTTTTTAAAAGTAGTATCTCGATGTGTTTATAAAAATACAAAAAAATTTCCATTTATAAAATACAAGAATTTATTTGTACTTTTCAAACTTTCTTTGAAATGGGGTGGGCTTGGAAAAATTTATTTAAAAAGGGCTAAAACAGCATTATTATTTTAAAACGATGAATATCATGAATATATGTATGTTAACAATAAAAATAGATGAAAAAATATCAAATTTGAAAATGTAATATACATTTTAAAATTAGCTGGATGTATTTTTTAAGATTAGAATTAATAAATAAAAATAATTGTCATTAGTTTTTCTGTTTACTGAAATGTATCAAACATATTAGTTTAGAAAGAAACTCTAGTTTGCTTCAGAATATCACAAACTTATGAGTCGTTAAAGTTCTGTTTCTGTATTAAAATATCTTTTTGTTAGAAATTTAGCATATAACTTTTAATTCTAAATTAAACAGTTTTCATGATAATATTTAATATTGAGATATTTTTTAATATTTGTTAGATATTCACAAAACTATTATACTACAAAATAGCTCAGTGGACTTTCTTTTAACAAATAATTTAGCATTTATTCAAACAAATATGCTATGGCAGAAAAACTGAACTAGTAGCTTAAAAATTGCTGTAATATCTTATTTTACATATTAAAAAAACGTTTTATGTACTCATATTCATATAGATTTTAAGGAATTAGGAAATAATTATCATTAAAATTTGATCAACTAATTAATTTGTTTGTAAGGGTGTATTTCATTTTGAGGTGCATTTAATTTCTGTAATTTCTATAATTAATTTCATTCCTTTTATAAAAATAAACCTTTTTATGACATATATATCTTGTTATAGTATTTAATTCAGATTAAAATATAACAAAACTAAAACATTCCATGATTTCTAGACTTATATTTTAATATCCCTAATAAATAATACTTTTTTTTAACTTACATTCAGATGTTTCTATTTCAAGATCTTAGAAATGAAGTTTGATTGAAGTATATATTACTCTGATTATTATATTTAGATTTTAATGACATACTCAATCATATATAGAATATATCATTTTATGTTTAAAAGATAAACTAACTGGAGAAATTAACTTTTTATTTAGATAAAAAGAGAAAAGTAGATTTCCTAACCATTTTGCTATAAGAAATTGTCTGGTTAAAATTATTAGATTTTAAAATCTCTTTTTATATATAACATGGATAGCTTTAAAGATAATTATTTCTAGAATAAATTAAAATATAATTTAAAATACAAAAATTAATTTATATATAGTTATAAAAAATTACTTATTTATTTTTTTATTTTTTGAAAATAATTTTCATTATAAAATAATTACTTTAATAATTTTTATAATAAAATAATTACTTTCTATAAGTTAAAAGTTTAGTTCTTTAGATGTAGAATAAATGTGATTTAAAGTAATTACTAATACACAATTTCGAAAAGATCATTCCATTTCACATACCTTCTAAAGAGTAAGAGTTAAAACTATTTTCTACATTACAGACTTTAGTTCGTCTTTAAATATTAAATAAAGTACTTTTATTTTTTGCAGAACAAATTAATTTTTAAAAATGTGATGAATTAAATTCTTCATAAATTTATTTTATTTCAAATATTATAAATTTCTAGTAAGGTACATTTATTTTCATAAATATTTTTTTGTAAATTTTTAGGTTATGAATAATTAATATAAAAAATTCTTTGATATTAGCCTTTTTTTATAAAACTTATCAAATGAAGGTGAAATATATTGAAAATAATTTTATTTATTACATGTTAATTAAACTCTTTAAATTTTTTAATAGAGATCCAACAACTAATCAGAATTTATCTTTAATAGACTAGAAATTATATTCAAAATTATATAATTTTCCTATCATACATAAATATTTTGTCCAGTTTGATACATAAAACAAAATTAATTTTTCTGATATTTAAATAGGCTGAAAAATATGTTTATTTACAGAAATTTACAAACAATGGATATTTACAAATAACTTCTTTGTAATAAGGGAATCTGGAATTAGTTAGATTTCCAGAATTACAATTTAGTTTCAAATTTAAAGAGTAAATTATGAAGTTTTACATTATTGCTGGAGGTTCACGTAAGCTTTCATGGATTTCGGAAGCGGAAGCTGTTGAATACCTTCCGGAAGTTTTCCATTCTCGTTAATCGACCGCCTGATGGCGATCCGGGATAAGTGCTTCAAAGAACGAGGACCGAGATGATTATTGCCAAATTCGTTCTCAAATTTTACTGCAAAAGGTTCTAACTTTTCTACCTCGGGGTGCAGATCTAATACTCCGAAAACTTCTACAATTTCCTTCCTTGTAATAAAGGGATCTGGGATAGATCTCCACACTTTCTTCACAGTAGTCAACAGAATCTCCCTGAAGTTTGGATTTTCTTCGTTTAAAGCAGTATAAAATTGCAGGAAGTAAAAAACTCTTTTTAAGGGATAATTTCTAGGAAAAT